>APFE030635737.1:0-11613 GCA_000404065.3 Pinus taeda
ATCTAAGGACAGTGAAGGCTACCAAGATGAAATTTTTAAAATCAAAGAGTCTATTTTGTATCCCTCACATACACAATCTCTTTAAATTATAGTGAAGCAAGGGTTCCCTAAACATTGGTTGCAAAGACTCGTTGTACCTATTTCTAAAAAGAGGATAAAAATAGTCCCTCTAATTATAGGACCAGTATGACTAGTTCCATTTTAAACAAGTTGTATGGAATTATTTTGGAAAAGAGAATTAGTCTATGGATAGAAATCCATCGAAAAGGTGCTAAAGGAAGTCAGGTTTAGGTGACATCATTCAACTATGGACCACATTATTTTTCTTAGGATCATTGTGGAGGAGTGTTGCAATACGAAAATTGATTTTTTGTGTTGTTCAATTTACTTTAGAAATTCTTTTGGAACTATACCTAAAAAAAACCTTTGGAATAGGTCGAAAGAAATAAAGATTCCTTTTTTGTTCAGGGATGTTGCAACAAGTTTGTATGAGAAAAATATTTCCACGTTTAGGAAAATTAAGGAATGGTTAGAAGAAATTAATTGCAACATCTATAGAAATTTGATAGAAATTGCAACTACTCAAGATTTCAAACCGAAAAACAAGAGACATGATTCTACTGTAATAATCTACAGAATGTAAATCACAATTTAGAGACACATGCATAGACTTGCAACAAGTAAAGCAAGAAGTACAATATGATTTCTATGGGAACCCAACTAAGAAAAACCCCTCAATCTTTTTTGCATTAATCAGTTGAATAGAGAAACTATTGTAATTGTTTGTCCAGCTCTGAGCACAACCTACAAAAGAATAATTATTCTCTCTATTGATTAAGGACCTCTGGCCAACACTTAGCCACTTTATGCCCCTATTAGCCTCCTATTCCTTGTGCAATCCTTGAGGAAATTGGCTCTTAAAATATAGGAATTTCCCCCTATTTTCTCGCGCAATTCCCAAGAATGGATATCATGACTGCATGTAACAATTATACACTCAACTAGTATACAACACATGTTACATTGGCCTTAATTGCTCCAATTCGACTGAGAAATTCAAATTCCATGTATGTATAAGCTATTTTGGGCCGATTGATTAGTTAACTGACAGATCTATGAGTTAGATTGTTGTCCCACTACATAATTGATCTTCAACTAGCCCTATTAATTTTTAGAGGTCATTTAACTGAGTACAACTAAAAATAACTAAACTATATTGATAAAATTTACCAATCAAGACAAGCATGACTGAATTCCAAAACTAGTAACTCAAATTTACTGAGCTAAATGAGTGACAAGATCCATGTCACACTAGTTCATTGCCTCCAAGTTGTCTTGTTGATGTGGAAATTTGACTTACTCCATTTGAATAAGGCTAAAGTCAAATTGAACCTTTCTTGCTACACTTTCTAACAATATCAAACCAAATCAAGGTTTTCCCTTGTCCCCTACCATTTTTGGCATATACGTTGACATGTTAGAAGATTGTTCAGAAGAAGTAGGTTATGTTGGGTCAACTCTCACTAGTATAGTCATCACTCTTCTTCTTTATGATAACAATATTGTTCTTATTACAAGGATTCCCTATGATCCTGAAAATAGTTAAGAATCCTACAAGGAATTTTCTCCAATATGAGTATCCCTGCTAATAATGATAAAATGAAAGATATGATAATTAAATACAAAAATATCATCATTGACACTTTCATAAATGACAACAACAACTTGGAGGACGTCCTTTTCTACAAATATCTTGGATTCAATATTCATATCACACAAGATCAATTGGAATTATAGTATTGAGAAAAGGATTAATGAGGGTGTAAATATTATTTTGGGCTAAAACCATTTGTAAAGCATTAGATCTTTGGATATAGGATAAAAAAGAAAAGTCATTTATTTTAAAGACTATTGTTACTCTTAGTATTTTATGGATGTGAGGTTTGGGAATGTAGTATCTCTAGATATTCATGGGGAAAAATATAGTATATCTAAAAGAATATTATAACCCATAATCTCAAAATTAAAGGAAATACACCCTATCTTATCCTCCTCAAAGAAACCATATTTTCCCCCATTGAAAGCATGTCTATCACTAGATACCAAATGTATAAGAACAAGTCAAACAACATGGAAGGAAGGAGTCTTCCTAAAATTACTTCAAACACTAGCGAAATCCACATTTGGCTCAAGTGGGAATGTCATAATGATGCCCAGTCTTGGCTAAAACACTATGGAATAAAGCAAGAGATCATGTTACAAAATAATGATAATTTTAAAAATATTATCATGTCACAATTTAAGGAGAAGTTGTGTACTAAAGAGTTAAATGGAAAAGGAAATTAATATATTATAAGGAGGTGATGAACCTTAATCTAGAAAGTGAAAAGTATCTCTATATCTTGATTAGTGTAAAGGAGAAAATAAAGGTTACTAAAATAAGAACAAATTCTCATCCTCTATATAGTTAAATTGGACATTGACCAATTCGTAAAACATCATGGGATGAAAGAGTCTATCGTCGGATAAAGGAGCACAAAAGCCTTGTTATAGGTAAGCCAAAAATACCCACTATGAGGATGATCATGATGATGTGCAGGGGGATAAAATTTATAGGTTTGAAGGAATGTGATACAAGAATGGTTGATGAATCATGTATAATAAGAAGAATCTTCCGAGAATGGGACCATAATACATATTGAGATCACAAGTACTCATTAAAGTGGAATATCAGGAATAGCTCCTATTTGTGATCATGAATAATTTCTAAATAATATAATGGGTTGTAATAATGTAGACTAGTTCTCGAAAGTATACATATGAATGAAGATGAGGGGAAATGAGAAAAAATAGGGATGGAGATTAACTGAGAGATTCATGGAAGGATTTGGGGAGATATTGTGGGAAGATAATAGGAGATAGTTAAGTGGATAATTATGCATTTATTTGAACTAATTATATAATTATGAATTAGTTGTTATGATCACCTAATGTTTTATAAAGTGATGATGTGTATAATTAAAAGACAAACATGAATGATTATTTTAATATATTCCCCTAGGGGGTTTTAAGTAAATTTCATGGTGTACCTTTATTTACTCCATGTGTAGTGGTGTGTTTATGCATCTACAACTAGTAGTTGCATCATCACCTTTGTGAAACTAAGAATGTTGAAGATAAAAAGCACTTTCTCTTAGATTTTATAACATATACCCAAATTAAATATCAATTTCAAAAGATTTATCACACTGTCAACCTTGTTAATATTTTAACTCATCAAAATTAGGGTGATCATGGGATGTTTCTCTTAAATGTTCTAAATGTTGAGGTATTATACTATTTTCAGGTAATCTCAATTGAATGAAGTTCATTCATTTCACGGCATGGTCAAGAGAGACAACTAGGAATGAACCTCAACAAGCCTAGTTAGGAAAATCAACCAAGAACAACAAGTTGATGGTTAAGTGGGGAGATCAATAGTCAAGTTAGAACAAACTTTTCCTTAGTTATAGTCGATGGGAAGTCAAGCAGTTAATGAAATTTGATAGTTGATTGAAGCAATTGAAGGGATCACAACTAAGTGCATGTGCATAGTCAAATTAGATTGGTGGTTGACTTGAGGTCAATAAGTGGTTGAAAGGGAATCAACTATAGTTTAGAAACAATTATGAATCTTGAGATTCTTAAGATATTAGCAAATAATCTATAGCCACCTATATTAACTCGAGATGCTTTTAATTAGGGCTTTCTTGTGCCTTAAAATAGATCATGATGCAAGTATAATGAGAGATAATGTAGGATGAATAATTCATGATTACTAAAGATTGGGCAATGCATGAATGCATCAGTATGAGGTGTGGACTAAGGTTGACATTCATTGTAGCTAGATATAATATTTATTTCATAAATATAAGGGTGATGGAGCTCAAAGGTTGGTTGGTTTTCCCATTTAACAATTTCTAGAGTAAAATCTATATGTAATGTGTAATTATTTATGGTGTTTCATTGTTTATTTTCTAATATTTAAGCACTTCCATTATATTTAAAGGTTTTTGTTAATTGAACTTCTAATTTGGTTTATATGTCTAGTTGACTGCAATTGAACTTTTTGTATTTAAATTGTAAATTAGGTTCCTTAAGCCCAACATATGGTATCATAACTCATTTTGGGTATAGAGGAACGTCTCTACTTCCAAAGGTTGAGGACATTTAACCTAGATCTGTTCAAGATCATCATTTTTGGTCAAGATTGACGATAATGCATAGATAATGTTGTTCAAGTGGGAGTCTTAAGATAGAAATTTTGTCAAAGAAGGATGGATAATAATACAAGAATTGATATTGAGAAGTTTAATGGCTAGAATTTTGATCTTTGGAAGCTTAAAATGGAGGATTTCCTCATAGACTGAGAACAATGGATTGTTGTGCATCTCAAGAGGCCTTCAACTAGAATGTTAATGGAGGATTGGGAGAAACTTGAAGGGAAAGTGAGGAAAGTGATTCAACTTTGTCTTGTAGATTTAGTGTTACTAAATGTCTCGAGGGAAGTCTACATTTCTAAGAAACTATGGGATAAGTTGGGAAACATATACTAGTCAAAATCACTAGTTAATTATTTGTTTCTTCAAAAGAAACTTTAACTTTTGAGGAAGAGAGAGGGTGATTCAATCATAGAAAACCTTCATATATTTAAGTTTTTTTAAATCAATTATTAAGTGTGGATATCTCCATTATAGAAGGAGAAAAATTGTTACTTTGTTTTGTTCTTTGTGAGGCTCTTGGGATAGTGTAGTCATAACTGTTATGATTAATATGAACTACATTGCATTCTGATGATCTCGCTCGCATGTATAGCTAATTAGAGGAATGAGGAGAACCAAACATGAAGGAGTCAACAAAGATGCTCTGTCAATGATAGGTCAAGTGCTGGATAGAGGTAAAGCTAAATTCTCCAAAGGAATATCTAGATAAAAAGGAAGATCTAAGTCTCCTGCTAAGTCTACTAGAAGATGTTGGAAATGTGGCAAAGTAGGACATTATAAAATCTATTGCAAGTCGAGGATTGTTGAGAAAAGTAAGTGGTCCAACGAGTAGTTGAATACAGGTAGAACTATTTTGGATAAAGGAGTAGATGTGTATTTAGCTTCAACAAGAACATAGTCAAATCATGAGGCATGGTTGATCAACTCAAGAGCATCCTATCATATGACACCCCATAGGGATTGGTTCTATGAGTATGACGAATATGATGGAGGAGATGTTTATCTAGGGGATGACTCGATAACAAGGATAGTCAATCAAGTTTGAGTTTGAGTACTTCTAAAGCATGATGGTAGTAGAAATATGTCAATGGTAATACCCATTGTAGGCTTCAACATAAACTTGATATATATCAATATAATGTTTGATGTAGATGTGCACACCATATTCAAGCAGGATTCAGGGTTCATGTTGTGATGGTACTGATGAGAGTTGTTTAGATTTGGAAATTGTACAAGCTATCGAGTCATAAGGACTCAAGTGGTTGCAATAATATATTCATATATGAAATTGATATGTCAACCTCTTGTCCAATCAATGAAACCATGTTGTGGCATCAAAGGATGGATACATTGGAGAGAAAGGGCTTCAAGCTATGCTAAGTAAAAATATTGTTGAAGTTTTTCCTTGTAACTCTCTAGAAGTGGAGTTTTGTGAACATTATGTTTATGGGAAATAAAATCATGTTAGGTTGCAATTGGTTCTACAAGGGGGAAAGGAATTTTGAATTTAATTCATAGTGATGTATTTGGGCTAGTACCAGTGCAATCACTAGGTGACTCCATATATTATGTATGCTTCATTGATGTAGGATGACATGGTTATGTACCTTGAAGAAGAAAACAAAGGTTTTTGAGAAGTTTCAAGAGTTCAAATCTCTTGTGGAGAACTAGATAGGTAGGAAGATATAGGTGTCAAGAAATGAAATTGGAGGTCAATTTTGTGGAAAAGAGTTTGATCATCTCTACAAATAGCATGGGATAGTATGCCATATGACTACTCTATGCACTCCTCATTAGATTGGAGTTGTAGAAAGGATGAATAGAATTTTGATGGACAAGGAAAGATAATGCTTAAGAATGTTGGCATAAGAGTTTTAGATGGAGGTAGTTAACACTGCGTGTTACCTAGTGATTAGGTCATAATCAATGGCATTGATTAAAAAAATCCATGTGAAGTATGTTATGGTAAAATTCCATAACTCACTCATTTTAGAGTCTTTACATATGTGTCTTTCGTCCATATCCCAAGGGAGACCCAGAGGAAAAAGATGGATAATAAGTTAGTTAGGTGTATTTTCATTGGTTACAAGAATGGAATGGAAGGATGTGAATTGTAGGATCCAGTGACAATGAGGATATTTTATAGCCAAGATGTCATCATTAGGAAAGTTATGTGTAATTTTAGGACTGAAAAGACTCTATAAAAGGAGAATGGAAAACAAAATATGGTGTTCAACTTGAATTAAGAAAATAGTGACTTAGATGAGTTGATTGAGTTGGATGAATAAGAAGAAAGATAAGACTCTGATTTTGAGGGGTATGATCAAGTAAGGAAAGAACTTGAAAGGTATACCCCACCTAACTTTCAATATAATTTTATATTGTTGGTTATCGATGGTGAACCTAGATTAGTTGAGAAGGAAGTTCATTCGAAATAGGGTAAAATTTGGTTGAAATCCATGAGGGACTATTTGCATAAGAAAGAGACATGGGATTTGGTCCAATTGATTGATGGAAGGAATCTTTTCGGTTGCAAGTGGGTGTTCAAGAAAATCTTGAACGCGATAGGTAAATTTGAGAAGTACAAGACTCGACTAGTGGAAAAAGCTTATTCCCAAGTCAAGGGAGTAAGAGATGTTTTCCCTTGTTGCGAAATTAATTTCAATTAAAGTACTAATGTCTATGGATATAACATTTGATCTAGAAATAAAGAAAATGAATGTGAAGATAACATTTATACATGATGATTTAGAAGAATAAATCTACATGAAACATCCCAAAGTATTTGTAGTAAAGGGTAGTGAAAAGTTAGTCTACAAGCTGAAGGAGTCCCTTTATGGTTTAAGGAAAGCACCCCAGATGTGGTACTATAAGTTTGACATAGACATCCAAGGATTGGGATTTGTGAGAATCTAAGTTGATCATCATGCATTTCTCAAGTGGGAAGGAAACTGTTTCATATATGTAGTTTTATATGTTGACAACATGTTACAGATTGGAAATAACATGGGTGTAATCAAGGAGGTGAAGATGAAACTATCCTCCAAATTTGACATAAAGGATCTTGATTCTGCACATTTAATTCTTGGAATGGATATCAAGAGAGACTATGTGGTTAGAAAACTCTAGATAAATCAAAGGAATTGCATTGAAATAATTCTGAAGTGTTTCAACATGAAGGATTATAAACTAGTGAAGGTACCAATTCATATAGGGGCAAGACTAACTTCTGAAGAGCGTCCAAAGACATAGGAAGAAATAGGGGAAATGGCCCATGTTCCATATACAAGTGTTGTAGGGGTTTTAATGTATGTAATGGTATGCACTCAACTAGATAACAATCTTGCAATTGGAGTATTAAGAAGATACATGAAAACATCTAAAAAAGAGCATTGGTATACAATCAAGTATTTAGGTATTTGCATGTCATAATTGATCATGTGATGTACTACCATGTAGTATCTAAGGATGAGAGTGAAGCAATTGTATAAGGATTTTTCAATGTTGATTACGCTGATGTCGACTAGTGGATATATGTTCATTATGTCCAGTGGAGCTAATATCTAGAAGAGTAAGTGATAGTCAGTCATGAAGCTACCAATGATGGACGTTGAATACATGGAAGCCTCTCATGCAAGAAAGGAAGCAATTTGGATGAATTAGTTGTGTCCAAAGATTATGTTTGTTCAACAAGCAATAATGATAGGTTGTGACAGTCATAGTACAATCTTCCCGACAAAGAACTTGGCTTATTATTCAAGGAAAATGCGTATTTATATCCAATACCATTTCATTAGAGACGTGGTGGAAAGCAAGAAGGAATTGTTGATCAAAGTAGACACAATGAAGAATTTTGAGTACTTTCTAGCAAAGTCAGTGACTGCTGGTAAATCCTCTTGGTGCAAAAAGGAGTTGAGCTTGGCATCCTTGGTTCTCTAAAAGCAGAACATAAATTGTTCATGAAAAGAAGACAACAAGTGGGAGAATGTTGAGGTGTTCTACTTTTTGTAGGTAATATCAGTCAACTGGAGTTTAGTTAGTCAATGTTCTAGTTGGGAAGATGAGTAGGAATGAACCCTAACAATTCTAGTTAGGACAAGTGACTAGGTACAACAAGTTAACAGTGAAATTGGGAGGACAACAATTAAGTCCAAAGAGAAATTATCTTAGACAAAGTTGATGGGTAGTCGAGTAGCAGGCGAAGAATGATAGTCTACTAAAGCATTCGAAAGGATCATAGTCAGGTGCATGCACTTAGTTGACCTAGAGTGGTGGTCAATTAGTGGTTGAAAGGGAATCAATTATAGTGATGAAATGGTTATGAATCCCAAGACTCTTGGGATCTTAGCCAATAATATTCAACCACCTATATTGATTTCAGATGCTTCAAGTTAGGGTATTTTATGTCTTTAAATAGAGCATGATGTATGGCTGATGGGAGATGATGTAGGATGAATAATTCACAGTTAGTAAAGATTAGGTAATGTATGAATGCATTAGTCTTAGGTGTGGACTAAGGTTGACATTCATTATAGTTGGCTATAATATTCAGTTAAAAATATAAGAGTGATGGAACTCAAAGTTTAGATAATTTCCTTGGTAAGTAGTTTTGACCATAAAATCTCTGTTTATTGTGTATTTCTTTATGGTGTGTATTTTAGCTTATTTTCTTATTTTTTAGCAATTTCATGATCCTTAACAGTTCAAGTTAAATGAGCTTTTAGTCTAGTTTACATGTCTAAAGTCCCACTCCTTATTATTAATGGCAGGCTTTCGTTGATTTGAATCGTGACAAATTTAAGATTCTGAAACCAACAGTAACATCAACATAACAAAATAATTATTCAAAAAAATCCAAATAAATCATATTACTTTACTTGAAAATAAATCATCAATTTCTTAAATTATTTAATAAATAGTTAATTATCAATTATCCTATATCTATCTTTATCTTATTTAAGTTAAAATGAGCTTTTAGTCTAGTTTACCATGTCTTAGTCACTCTATATTTGGATTGTGTATTGATTGCAAATAGATTCTTGAAACCCAACATTACATCACACACAAAAATAAAATTATAAAAAAATCCAAATACATGCTCTACTTCTTAAAAAATAAAAATAATACTAAATATTAATTTTAAGGTAAAATGCTTAATTAATATTTCTATTTTTTTTTACTTATTCAATATAACCAAAAATTTATTTCAAATAAAAAACATTAATTATATTTTATTAATTATTTTATATTATAATTTTTAAATTATGTATATTTAAAATAAATAATCAGCGCAAAAAAATACGTTAAACATCCATATATATTACCCTATTTTTTAGCGGGCTAATTTAATATATAACTCCGCACACATTATTCAAAAATAATAAATTATTTGTATATAATCCACTCATCACATACCTTAAAATAAAATAATATTTTTATGAAATAAAAAGCATCGTTCACCTTTTCAAAATCCAACTTTGTTACGAGAGATACAATCAACCATTCACTTTTGGAAAATAAAATATCAAAAACAAAATCATATCACTTTTGGAAAATAAAATATCAAAAAAAAATCATATCACTTTTGGAAAATAAAATATCAAAAATAAAAGATCATATCACTTTTGGAAAATAAAATATAAAAAAAAAAATCAAATCACTTTTGGAAAATAAAAATTCAAATCTTTTCATAATTGTACAATAGTACTGTTCACTGCTTTTGGAAAATAAAAATCAAATCTTTTCTTAAATAGTGCATTCAACTTTGGAAAATAAAAAATGGAATCTTTTCCTAAATTAAGTATTCCCACCGATCATTGTGTTTGAGTAAATTTTGTATAAGCATTATGCTGTTTTTAATTTTTTTTTTAATTTCAAAAAATAAAATTTTAGTAATGTATTAGTCATTTTTTTTTATATAAATTTAAAAATTATATAATTATTGTATATTTATTTTAATCGGGGATCTATTAAGTATTAAATTTCTTTTATTTTAAAAGAGGTTTGTGTTTCAAGATATTTGATTTATTTTGGGGCTTGGTAAATGTGAAGTTAAGATGGATCCAAGCTAGTTTGATTTCATCCTATAAATAAGCTATATTCCACATGAATGCTATAGATCAATATCACGAGTCCTCAATACCATGTGTCAATACCTTGTCATTTTTATTTTATTTTATAAGGTTATTTTAATTTTGACGTTTTGTCCACATGGGGTAGCTCAAGCGGCAAGGGCCGAGGAAATGAAGTCTCACCGAACGGGAAGACTTGGGTTCAAATCTTGGGCTACCCTTCCCCGTTGAGGGGTACTTAATGGACATGTAAATCAGAGGTCTTGGTTCAAATCTTGGGCTACCTTCCGTGAGGGGTATTATGGACATGTAAATGGTCAGGGTCTAAAGTTAAAAAAGGTTATATTATTTTATTATTTTTTTTATTATTATTACTTTTTTGTGTAATTTGATTTTAGTCAAAATATTAAACATTACATACACATCTCTACACATGCCTTTGAAGTAATTATTTTTAAGTTGCTTTAATTTATAAATAGTTCTTTTCAATTATTTATTAAATGAAAAAAATAATTAGTTTTATTTTTATGTATCTCGTTGAGGGGTACTTATGGACATGTAAATGGAGGGTATTGGGTTCAAAATTTGGGCTACCCTTCCCGTTGAGGGTAATTAATGCAGTAATCGGGGGTCCCCACTAAAAGTTAAAAGGTTTATATTACATTTTATTAATATTTTTTTTTATTATTATTATATTTTGTGTAATTGATTTATCAAAATATAAACATTACATTACAACATCTTACCACAATGCTCTTGAAGTAATTATTTTTAAGTTGCCTTTATAATTTATAAATAGTTCTTTCAATTATTTATTTAAATGAAAAATAAGTTAGTTTTATTTTTATGTATTTTGTATTATTTTATTGTGGTGAGAGGAGCCTAGTATATGGTAGAGATGTTGTGAAGTAATGTAATGTAATGTAATGTTTTGTAAACATTTTTACTTGGTCAAAATAAAATAACTCTACATTAAACATTTTTACATGATTAAAATAAAATAAAAATAATTTTACACTGAAATAATAAGGTAAATTTGACTTGGCCAAGTTATGGTGGTTTTTGAATTCCAAGTTTATGAAAAACCATGGTATTGACCCATGGTATTCATGTAGAATATAGTCTATTTAAAAGAGGAAATTAAACCAGCCTAGATTTATCTTAACTTCAGATGAGAGAGATCAAATCTCTCGATATGCAGACTTCTTTTAAAATGAAAAGAGATTTGATCCCTCTTAACACTTGATAAATCCTGGATCAAAATAAATCTAAATTAATAA
>APFE030635739.1:0-24124 GCA_000404065.3 Pinus taeda
CATCAATTGAAAAGTTTGAGAGATCCTTTGTCTCTTCTATGGTGGTGACAATCACATCAAACTTTGAGGGTAGGACCCTCAATAGTTTCTCCACAATCCTCCTTTCTTCAAGAACTTCTCCATGAGTTCTTATCTGTGTGACCAAACCAATCACATGTGTGAAGAATGAGTCAATGTTATCTGACTCCTTCATGCAAAGATTTTCAAAATCTCTCCTCAGCAACTGTAGTTTTGCTGTTTTCACTTTCTCCATGCCTTGTTAGGCTGTCTTGAGAGTTTTCCATGCTTCTTTGGATGTCTTAGCTGCTGCTATCCTTGGAAACACACTCTTGTCCATTGCTTGATACAAAAATACAAGGGCTTTTGAGTGCTTCTTCCTATTTCTCTTCAATAGGTCTTTCTCTGCCTGAGTTAATATATTAAACTCACTTTCATCTGCTAGTTCTTCAAAACCATCTTGAACTATTTCCCATAAATCTTGACAGGCAAATAGGGCTTTCATGGTTATTGCCCAATAGTCATAATTTTTTCCATTGAACTGTGGGAATTGAGGGTTAAACATACCCATGCTAGTGCTTGTGCTAGCCATTCCTTGCATTTTCAGCTATGCTTAAAATTTTGACTGTGTGTTTAAAATACTGACTGTTCTTTCAGCAGTAACACAAAAAACTTGTCTGAGAAATACCTGGATTCTTTTGCCAGAGACTTCACTTTGTTGGAGAAACTGCTGCAGCAAGAAAACTCCTTCCTTCAGCTTCTTTGACACCTTCAAAGAGCTTGGACTTGCTCTGATACCACTGTTGGGGATTTTTCTGTCAAAATCCCAAAAACACAAAAACTCACACAGAGACAATGCTCTATTTCTCTGCACAGAATCTTTAACACAGCGGAAACTTTTAAATTATTTCTGATAACAGAGTATTACACACCTATAAAATATTTGTATTCATTAAAATAAAATTTATAATACAAAATTCATCCTCTTTCACTCAGAGGGATTTACCAAGAACTTCAAAAGAAATTACTCTGTCTCCTTTTGAGATTTTACACTGTTGTGTGTAGAAATCTCTTTTACATTCACTGCTGTAAAAACAAACTTCAACTACAGAAAATTTACATTCACTGCTGTGTGAAATTACACATAAACTTTTCTCACGCTGCTGCATGCTTCTTTTGCATATCAGAACTTTACATATGCACTGTTGTGCCTCCCCTTCAATTACATTCGCTGCGGCGGGTTTTTCCTTTTTTCTCTCTCTTACTAAACAAAAACAAACACAGGAATATATATATGGTTTTACATGCCATACTCCCGTGAAAATTAAAAAAAAAAAAATTAAATGCCTTTTACCAACCTTTACTTGTGCCCATACTCCCGCTCATAGAAAATTAGTAAAATTAAAGACTTCACCAAAACTTACCATCCCACAGTAAATTACATTTACTGTTTTACTGACAAAACTGGCGGTAAACAAACTTTTACTTCACGTCAAATTTATTTGCTGGAGGCTTGTACTTCAGTTGTTGACTTCAATTGGATCACATCGCACAATCACAATTTTCGGGAGGAAAAATGGAACACTATTAAATTGGTGCGATTTGCGATCGATCGCATCGCACCATCGCAATCGCAGAAATCAAGCGAACACAATGGAAGCTCCAAACATATATGCGATTTTCGATCTGCGATCTCATCGCATCGCAAGGTAAGAACTGCAGTTGAAATTACAATTTCAACACCAGCATGTGAATCTTCGTCATTGAAGGCCATCGAAAGGAGATCTGCTCCATCTCAAAACTGGAGAAGAAAAGCTTGTTGCAGCGAGCGTGGTCTTCGTGTGTGAAGTGGTGGATTGTCTGCCACCTGGACGAGAATAGCAGTGGCTCTGTGTAGCGATTGGAGTCTATGTGAAAGGGGTTACATGCCAGAGTTGTGTGCGTCTGCAATATGTTTTATTTATTTAACATGTGATACTAAGGAAACTCTTTGTGATATATGATGATGAAAATATTGGTTATAGGAGAAGAAACTCAAATAAGTTGCTCAACGGAATGGCAACCCAAGTTGAATATCAATTGGATAAGCCAGATGTAACTGAATGTAAATATTTGGTAAAAGAAGAGGAAGATGAAAACTACTCAATTATGATTTTGTAATTGATTTTGTAAATCTCAATAATGTTTATGAGTGTGCAATCCTAAAGAAACAATTAAAAAAACGATAATTTAGTTGTCATCTATATCTACAATTAATACTTGGATTTTATCTAATTAATTGAATATTACTTAAAAAATCTCAATGATAAAACTGAACGTGTTGAAATGAATTGGCATTATTCTAGTTGTAACATGGAGCAATATTAATTAATTGAATAATACTTAAAAAATCTCAATGATGAAACTGAACATGTTGAAATGAATTGGCATTATTCTAGTTGTAACATGGAGCAATATCGAGCGTTCATGATCTACAATAAGAAGAAGAAAAACATTTAAAACAATAAGTTCAAGAAAAAAATTCATTAATATACTGTAGTAAAGAAAATCAAAATGAAATATTTGAATCATATTTGTAACCAAGACTTAAACCAACAATCAAATTAACATATAAATCTCAAAATAATGATCACAACTTTATTCTCATGCCAACGATTCATCACGATTCATCAATACACATCGAAAATCAACAAATTTAAATAAGAAATAATGATAGTAAATTTCAATATAGAAACTCCAGCACAATTCATGTATGAATTGTTGCATTTAGAAATGAACTGATCAACCTTTCGTATTCAATTTTCCTCTCTGATAATAACATGGTACAACTATATCAAAGGTATGGGCTTTTGGCACAAACATATCAGACATCTGATAAGGATATATTCTATAAATCATCCATAAAACTGGATGACCAGGTATCATTAAAAAATAGATTCCATATTTGTATATATGTGACACATTTTTGGTAAGATTTAAAATTGATTTAATTGATTGGTGTTGTTTTGTATAAATATAAAACCTAAGTTAACCGCTTACGATTTAAACATGCAAAGATATATACTAAAAGTTAAAAAGTAGTTTACTGTTCTTTTAATAACAATACGATGTTTGCAAATAATTAAATAAAAAATTCATTATTAAACTAGTTAGATTTTAGAATATTATTATTTTTATTTTTCATCTTTTATATTTTATATAATTTTGATGTTTTTAATTTATTTTTTTTAATTTATGTAAATTTAAATTTAATGTATAATTTATTAGGATGTGATTTGGTTTATAAAAGGGAATTATTTAGATATTTAAGATTTTATTTTTGAAATAAAAAAGTATTACGAAAAGTTGTGACAAATATTTGAATGTGATATTTAATGTGGGTATAGGTATAATATTTAAGAGAAAGTTCTTTTCATTTTTTATCTTTTCATTTCCAATATTTTTAATGTCACAAAGATGACTGCTACGAAGATAACAATTTATTTCATTTCACCATAGTTTAGGAATTGTTAGACCCCAAGTTTTTTTTAATGAATAACATGATAATTTCTTAATTTTAACATTGTCAATCATGCGAATAGTTAACTTGTAAGATCATTTTCATATTACACCCTAGGACCTGCTTTTTAAGAAGAGAGATATATTGTAAAGTAATTTTGTTTTCGGTATACCAAATTTTCATAATTTTATTTTTCACATTAATATTAACTATACTCATTAAGTATATGCAAAAATATCATATAAAAATATCAACATATCATCCATATATAACACGAAAATCTAAATGCAAGATATATTTATCAATTGTAAATTTTGAAATCCTTAATATCTCAATATGATCCCATCAACTTGTATGCTATGGATATACATTGTTGGGTTTTCCAATCACTTTTCCATGTGAGTACACTTGTCACCAATGTTTATACAAATAATAGCATTCTTTTGCTAAAGACATTCATGAACAAAAAATAGGAGTCTTTTACGTTAAATTAAACCTTTAATGCTCTTTTTATCCTTCTTTGTGACACGATACCACTACCTAAGAACATTTGTTTATATGTTTCATTTGAAAGTTTGTATAGCTCCACTGAGAAAAATGAACCTAAAAACATTTGTTTATAGGCTTCATTTCAAAGTTTGTATAGCTCCATAGAGAAAAATGATTTAAGCCCATCGTTGCTTCATCTCTTAGATTATTATATAGAGTAGTTTTCCAAAACAATGATTTTTTTTACTTTATAGATGCTATGTGTTTTTGAATACTAAGGCTATCAAATTTTGTTATAATATACTTGTTTGGATGAAAAAAATGTAGATGAAATTATCATTTCAAAGAAAAAGCTTACTTTTCAATGGAGTCTTTTTTTGTAGCCTGGGTTTTGAAGTAACAAATTAAAATGATCATAACATATGTTCATGTGCTAAAATTACATTAGTCAAGTGAGTTTGATCCATTTTTTTTATTAATATATAAGTTTCAATATACCATGATTTTTATACCAATTGTTCTAAATTGGATTATGAATTTATAATTTCTTTGATGCAATGAGCTACTTAGTTACAAGTTCATTATTTACTATAAATTTGTGTCTATGCTATATGTTGGTTTCATATACTCTCCATATTAGGTTTATTAAGATTATAATAATAAATAGATTATTTCACAAAGCACTACCTAGTTATTATAAATTAATGAGCATTTTAGATTTTTTTGCAGTGTACTTAACCCTAAAATTTCAGATAGGAAACAAAAAAAAAAAATAAAAAAACAACAACAACAACAACAACAACAATAACAACATAGTGTGGAACCCAAAAATACAAGATAAAATAGATTTAAACCCTAATGAATATCTCTTTGATACTTAAAAAATAGTGATATATGCTCACATTCCTCTTCAAAGGGGAAACCTCCAAGGACAATGTTGCAAATACAATCACAATTATTGACTAAACATTACATAACGTGATGCTCAATATATAAATATCCTTGGAAAATATTAACTACTTATGGTCCCACTTATAATGCTAACAATGCTTGAAAAAACATAACCTAACCTACTACTCGATATATAACTATCCTTGGATAATCTTAAGTACTTATGGTCCCATTTATAATGAGGGTTGACTAACTAATTTGCATCTTATTAATAAAAATGACTAGGCCTTTATAGTTAGTGATTATTAGTTAACTATTGATGGGCATTATTTAGGGAAGGTAGCATCACACATTGATAAAATATTTAAGGGGGTTATTGTAGGACCCTAACATGACCTCATGCTTCAAAACAACAATTTCCTCAAGGATAAAGGGGATAAATTAGTTGTAGAATCATTGGCGGTCCTCATTGGCCATCTAATTTCATAATACTTCCTTCATCATGGGTTGGCACAAATAATTCTCTATGGTATCCAATAATACTTCTTCCTCAATAAAAATGGAATCCTTTTCATCATGTTTTGGTAGGTTGGTATACACTTTGAAATATGATCCCAAAATCTTCTTTAAACAGGACACATGAAGGACTAGATGAATCTTGGAATGGACTAATAGAGCCAGCTTATAGGTAACCTAACCAATAAATTATATGAATTGACAAGGACCATGGAACTTGGGAGCTAGATTCTAAGGAAATTTATCTTTGAATGATGTCTTATAACATTGCAACTAAAGAAACACTTGATCCCATCCATTAAAAGAAAGTTTAGATCTTTGCTAATCAACTTGTTGTTTCATTTAATTTTGCACCATAACCAATTTGTCCTGAAAGATATAGATAATCACTTCTCTAGTGTTTTTGTAGTCTAGTGAAAAGTATGCATTGGTTGCCAATATATCCTTATACCAAGAAGATAATAAGTAAATATAGACATGCAATCACATATGTAAGGAAGAGTACAAAGAAATATAGCAAAAGTAGTGGTATACCATCAATAATAACACATGTACTAATCCATAATGATCCTTGTTCTTACATTCTTCTGGGACACATACATACATGCTCATACACTTGCACACACACATATGCACATATACTAGACTCTTGACATTTACAACTGATCTAAATTCCATACCAACTCAGTAGTTGACCCAACTAGCAAGTCAATTCGACTTACATACTGACTAAAGAGTCAAGTTTGATATATCGACATGTGGGCATAGAAAACTAAGTAACCTAGCCCCGTCAACATCTTCCCTATCCCCAACTCCTTGTTCATCCCAAAGAAGGGAGATAGAGTTTTTACATTTACAAAAATTTGAGAGAAAAATTACAAGAATAAAATAGTTATGTTGAGAAAGAATAGTTCTTCAAGGAAGTTAAACTATCTAAGAATGGGGTACTTTTTCTATCAATGTTGCTATTGGTGTCAAAGTAGTTGATTGATATATTATTTATGCTTTTGTCCATGGCTAAAGAGGCACATTTTTATGCAAAGTCTTGATGCCACTTTTTTATTTCTTTATAGGAGACTACTTTGATCCTTTGACCTCCACCTCGGCTATAGTTAACTGACTTGGATGTGTTTATGGTCTATATTTATAAACACTTGACTGGAAGAATTGGTACTTTGGTTTAGGAGGTGAATATTATTACATTGTCAACATCGTCTGAGTTTCCCCAAATGTTATACTATGTATTATCAGGGATAGTATTTGCAAGTGTTGGTCAAATGTGTTCCATTCTTTGATTGAATACTCGAACTAGGCTTCTAGTGACTTCATCTATGATATATGCTCCAATTGTTCAAATAAGGAATAGTTTTCAAGATCTTGAAGATCATAATTCTCTTCTATGTCTTTGACCTCCACCTTAGCTATAGTTGACTGACTTGGATGTGTTTATGGTGTATATTTATAAACATTTGATTGGAAGAATTGGTACTTTGGTTGAGGATGTGAATATTATTACATTGTCGAAATCATCTGAGTTTCCCCAAATGTTATACTATATATTATCAGGGTTAGCATTTGCAAGTGTTGGTCAAAGGTGTTCCATTCTTTCATTGAATAATCAACCTAGGGTTCTAGTAACTTTATCTGTTATATGTGCTTCAATTGGTCAAATAGGGAATTGTTCTAAAGATGTTGAAGATCAAAATTCCTTTCTATGTCTTGCACTTGTTGCTGAATTTCTTGCAGATGGTCAAAGGTATTGTTTGCCTCAACCTACAACTTCTTTCCTTCTCTAACCACTTGTCTCTCTTCTTGCATCAACTTGGTCTCCAAACCCTTATCTTATTGTATTTGTGTGTCTAGTGTTATTTCTACTATTCTCCCTGATATTGAATTCCTTCTATTAGCTAGCTTCTTCATTGAATTTTTTTTGGATTCTAAGCTTTTTGCATGTGGATGACACATATGTTATCAAATTATCCATAACTATAGTCAATGTGGTAGCACTTACCATTGTTTAATCTAATTGTTTCTTGACCTTGTCAGATGATGTAAATTATTAATGGATGACAAAAAACGATTGATTGACTTGTGCTTTCTTGTTGTTCTATTGTAGTTTTTTAACTTCTTCCTTCATTTATATGTTGAGCTTAACTAGCTACTACATCAAAGTTTACATATACTTTAGTTTCTCATCTCCCACTGTAGGGGTCTAGATGTGTAATTTTTGCTAGGTGAGTTGTATACATTTTCCCCAAAAAACATCCTCCTTATCCTTCCTTTTTATGGATTGTTTCAACCTAATAGAACATTTTTTAGAAACATTAGAAAATAATTTAAAGATATGTGTATTTGATGCCTTACTCATGTTACTATTAGTGGTTGATAACTAAGTTTACTCTATCTATGTCAATGAGGTGATCTTAAACTTTTTATCCTTTTTACTTTGGAGCTTCTACTTATCTTTTCTCTTTTCTCACCCCAACTATTTTTATTCCCTGTCTCTCAACTGCTATTGTGCTAGATGAGGAATGCACTTTTATGATTGTGGTTGAGTAAGCTATTTAGGTTGTTATGATTGTTTTGGAAGTTTTATTTTTTGAGAAGTAGAAATACTCTGTTTTTTCTTAGTCAGTTGTATTTTTTGTTGCTTTGGTTCTAAAGTGATATGGTTTGATGGAGACTCAATCAAAATATTTGACTTGGTGCTCTCTGAAGAAACTTGTTCTTCATCTTTCTCTTATTCTTTGATGTTATTTTCTTCCTCTACTTAGGTATCTAGTGGTAGAGGCAACTCTAGTAAAATCAATCTAAACTAGCCTTGATTTCTTGGTCCTTTCCTTTTTCATCTTTCAAGCCTTACGCGTGCCACAAACTAGAATGGTTCAACTAGTACTCTCCTCCTGTTGAGATTCCTTGTTGGGAACCAAGTGTGACTTAGAGTGGATTATGAAGAGAATGCAAGTGTAAATGTGATGAAATTGGTAGTTGAATGTACTTGTAAAATAGATGCACTTAAGAAGAAGATGAAATTTAAATGTTATGTAAATTACATAAAATGTGAATTTTCCATGGAGGGAAAATTAGTTAGGATATTTTATTAAAATATTCCCCTCTCTTGTTATGACAAAGAACTTTTTTACGGTTATGGGTCTCTAATAGCATTGGAGTTTGTGTCCCTTTGCTAAAGTATTGAATATGAGGGTTTTAGGCTAACACGAGTGTTGGAGGTAGTGTTGCCTCTCTGGCTTTATGGTAGGGAGGGCCTAGCTAATATGTAAATTTTTTCTTGTGTTAATGAAAGAATTTGGATTTCAACTTTGTGTTTTAGGTTGTAGCAACTTGGGTGGAAAGTAGTTTGTTGTAATTTCCTAGTTTTGTTTTGTTGTTTGTGGATGTCTTTGTTAAATTTTTTTAGTTATCTTTCTTTGTTTGCCTGTTTTATTTTTTTTGGCCCTCCTACCTAGAGGGAAAAAATATTTCCCAGCAATTTGCACTAGTTGGGAAAAGCCTCGTTCCTATCTTCAGTTAGGTGAAATCAGTGATGAAGAGAATTCTAGGTGGATGAACTTGTGGTTGGATAGAGGTTACAGACCTAGAAATCCTATAGCTTTGGGAAGAATAAACAATTATTAACTTTGTGGTTAGAAATTTCTAGATTTGAGTCATTTCATACTTCTAAAGCACATAGGAAGTGGGGATATTGGGAGTGTTTAATTAACAGTCTGAAGTGGATTCATGGTTTTATACAACTGAAGTCCTACTTCATCTTGAGTATTTGTGCATGCTAGGAATAATCTATGAGGATATTAAGCCTAAAAAATTTATGGTCAGAGGGGATGGACATGTTATGTTGTTAGACTTCGATTTATTGTTAAGGTGTGCTTTCAATCCCTCTCTTGAAAAGTCGAGCTCCTTGGGTTTGATTGTTCACAAAGAGCTCTTGTGTAATGTGTGACAATTCAAGGGGGAAAATGATGTTGGAAAACAATGAAGTTCCTAGATTCCTCGACTGTAATTTTTTCTACGTGACTTAATAAGAGGTGGGCACTTGTCTTGCGCGGAGGAACAAGCGATATTGCTTCCAAAATAATGTCAGATCACAGAGAAATAGCAAAAGTGGGATTTTTCTACTTCCTTCGGATCAAAGTTGTTGGAGAGGGTTAGTCCTGACAGAGGAAGGCATAGGGAGAAGCTTGTGGTGGATCTTGTCCACTACATGGTGGGAGAGGAATGATTAATTTCAAGAAGGCATGTGCAGGGTGAAGCAACTAAAGCTATGGGTTTGTGTGGATGCCCTTTTGGAGGATGCATGGTGAGAAAGCATGCTTATGGATGATCTAGAAGACTCCAAAGGATCAACACATAAGACAAAGAGCATGCTTATGGATTATCTAGAAGACTTAGAGTGCATTAGGAAGAGTAAAAGAAAGTGAAAATGTAGTGAAATATAAATGACAATTGAATGTACTTGTAAAGGAGATGCACTTGTGAAAAAGAAGAAATTTGAATGTGACGTAAATGACTAGAAATATGAATTTTCCATGGAGGGAAAATTAGTTAGGATATTTTATTAAAATATTCCCCTCTCATGTTATGATTATGGAAAATTTTAGGGTTAGGGATCTATGATGGCATTGAAGTTTGTGTCTCTTTCCTAAAGTAGTGCATACGAGGGTTATGGGCTAACAAGAGTGTTGGAGGCATAATTGCCTCCCTGCCTCTATGGTACGGAGGTCATGGATAGTATGTAATTTTTCACTTGTGTTAATGAACGAATCTGGATTCCAACTTTGTGTTTTAAGCTGCAAAAAATTGGGTGGAAAGTAGTTTGTTGTAATTCGTTGGTTTTATTTTTCTATTTATAGATGTCTTTATGTTAAATTTCTACAATTGTCTTTCTTTGGTTGCCTATTTTATTTTTGTTGGCCCTCCTGGCCAAAGGGTAAAAATTTGTCCAACATTCCCTTTCTTTTCTTTATTTCTCCTACATCATCCTCTATTTGATTGTTTCTATAAATATGGGTTTAGCATGTATCAATGATTCCAGGATCTAAGGTTTGAATGAGGATCTCATCATCATCTAATTAGCTTTAGTCTACCTTCTAGTCGACTTCCCCTTTCTAGTTATTTCTTATAGCACCTCTTATGTTATTTTATCAGGTTTTTTCTTTTGTTTGGGGTTGTCCAAGGATATATCATGAAGTAATTCTTCCTAGTTGATTCAAAAGTCATACTTATAGACTTGTTGCGGGGTTTTCTTGACTTGCTTCTTTTCAATTTGTTTCTTGCTCGGTAATGTTCCAAGGATTGTTAAATCCACTTTGAAGGGTTGAGTGTATAAATCTACCTCCCTATTATGTTCAAATTCTCCATTGGTAATAGGGTTATTAGTGCTTCACTAGGATGGAGGACTCCTACTAGTATATCGATCATTGTGATTAATTATCAACTCAACTCCTCGAGAATAGTAAGTGCAGCCATATGATATACTAAATCCTTAGGTTGGACTTGATCATTTTTCATGTATTAAACCTTTGTTTTGTCCAAATATAGTTAGATGTGGGACAATGGATGTAAATCCCAACAAATATGCCATTCCACCCTCCATTTATGGGAAACATTTTTTAAATTTTCTACCCAATCCCTAAAGATTTATCCTAGGAGAATAGATTCCATCTTCCCCAACTAGTTTGTGGGAAAGTACTTATAATTCTTCATTGAAGGAGTTGTGCTTCTTTTTAATGAAGCCTCCACAATTATTGAGATTTGTCCCATAACTATCCAAATAATTAAAGAAGGAAATATGATTTCCCTACCATAATTTTGGAATTATTGGTAGTTCATCTCAATGATATTTTCAAGGTGGTTGGCCCTATTGTATTTCTTCCCTGACCTAAAAATCTATCCAATTTACTTTGGCATGTTCATTTTGGCATTTGATGTTGACCTTACTAGAGTAAGACACAACAACACTATAATGTAGGTCCATTTTATGTGCAGTTCATTTATTTGACTAATATTCAATCCATTTGAGTAATTTATAGTTAACCACCCTTGTAAAATTTTGGATCCACTTGTGTGAGTCGACTGTCCATGGAATTGTGTTTGCTATATAAGGAAGAGACATAATTTGGTGGAATAGACTTGCGGGTATTTCAATTTGACGGTCCTACCACAAAACACCCTCATGAAATTGAATCACTATGAATTATGTGGGTTATTACTTCTAGTCATCGAAATATGACATGAGAGGGGCACCTAAATAATCCATGATTCTAGCTACATGGAAGAAAATTGACTCCACATTCCACTTCTTATTTGGAAAATCTCATTTCTTAAAGCTATTCCATTGTTTATCCCAAGGGATTTCCTCTATCTTCTCTTGTTGAATATTATGCAAACCAACTCCCAAGTCTATCTTTGTCAATTTGTTGAACCTAACCTTGATGCATGGCTTTACCAAGGTTTTTGTTACCTCCATGTTGGGTCCCTATAATACTAGTGATTACCCCATTACTATTGTAGTTGTACCCCTTATTAATATTGTTGTGCCCCTATTGCCCCCATATTGTTATTATTGTGCCCCATAGAATCTCTCTATTGTTATTTTTGTGGCTTTTATATTATTATTGTTAGGTCGGCTGGGTTATATTGTGACTCCTTAGACTCCTATATATAGAAAGGAGGTTTTGTCATTTGTATCATCCAAGAATTGTTCATTTATGTAATGTAAAGGAGGTTGCCCCCTCGAAGAGGCTGAATTCTAAGGCGTTGATCTATCTTTTCTATCTTTTCTTGAGTTGGTTCATAACATTTGGTATCAGAGCTTTGGATTCTAGGGTTTCGCTACTCCAAACAGGTCATCGTGGCATTTTTGCAATAACTTTTTTTTCCGCGACGTTTCAGAAGCTAAAACAAAAACCCATTTGAGAAGACATCGCGTTGAATCTTGAGCCCGAATTTCAGAGCATTTTGCACTATATTTGGGGAGATATGATTTGAGGAAGTTGGTATTTTTGCAAACTCCTGAATTACATTCCAAACAGGTGACCTGGGGAAAATCATCATAACTTTTTCTCTTAGCATTGGCTAGGAATTTTGTAAGAAGGTGTAGAAATAGGGAAGAAACACATGGCAAGAGAAGAATCATGCAGGAGGAGGTGAGCCTTGGGATTAAGAGAGGCAAAGGCTATAAAGAAGAGAGGAGCCCCCTAATTTTGATCATTCCGATTATGAGCATTTGTGATAGTCATTTCAACTTAGAGAGCGCTAGCTGTTTAACTAGTCTGCAACATTGTTTAGTGCATTGAGCGTCTCCATTCGGAGATCTCACACTTAGCCCCGGGGGATTTTGAGTGCCTGCTTGGGCAAGGTATTTCCATTGCCAATCCAGCAGTAGTTTCATCAGCATTTCAGCAGCAGTTTCATCAGCGTCTTTGAGGAACTGCATAGAACCCCAAGGGGGGTGATTTTCGGGGGTCGGCCATTTTAGAAAATCTTTCTGGGTTTTTCTGGGTTTTTTGAGTAGAGTCTGATTCCAAAGTTTCAACCTTTTTTGAGGAGGGAAGAAGCCCCAAATCCTCATTCGATTTCCAGTAGTAGCAACAACAATACGACAGTTTCCTAGCAGCTGAGACGTAGATGTGTGTGAGGCCATTCCTTTGTTATTCTAAGTGTATTTCTTCACTTGCCTTGTGCAAGTCGAGGTGTCATCCTTCTGATCACCTCTGTACTCATTCCTTTACTCAGTATAATAAAATGGCTTAGCATTCCTCGCTGCATTTCGTGTATATCTGTTTATATTTCATATGTTCATTATTGTTGCTACACTACTATTATATCTCTTTCATTATATCTCTGTGATTTTCTAAGCTACTTCACCACTTGTGCATTTTCCTGGTTGATATTTTGTTGGGGTTTGAGGAATATTCTAGGTTAGGGATATTACAGTGGTATCAAGGCATAAATCTGGCTCAACCTGTGGAGCTAGCAATCTATGACAATGGGGGAAAAACCCTATATCTGTTACAGAGGTCAGAGATATAGAGACACTGGGTATAGGTTGGAGAACACTTATGGAGAGGGAGACTGTGTTCTGGTGGTGGAGGCAGAAGAGGAGGAGCCTGTGGTGGATGCGGAACAGTTGGATCTGATGGCAGATGATGACGGGAAGAGATTTGCGGATATGCTCCTCAAATCCATGCAAGATCTGTTGAGGCAGATTGAGGTGATGGGGCAGAGATTCACAGTAGTAGAGGCTAGACAACGTTAGAGCCCATAGGCTTTTCAGGTTGGTGAGGGATCAGGTGCATCCCATCATTTGCCATAGCAGCGTGATACTACGCAGCAGGTGGCCTCACATGCCCCTACACGCTCTACCATGCCCACTTTCTTAGGAGCCGACATGGGGGTTGTAACCCTGCAGGAGGCAGAGCCCAGACATATGGGCGATTATTTTGTAGAGTACTAGACCTACGGGCAGGAGTTCAAGGAAGCCCTCTCATTCAGAGATTTTGTTCAGCTCGAGCGAGATAGTAGACCCCACGACCATCACAAAGGGTACCGACATTACCATGATGGTGACACCCACCGTGTAGCGAGTAGATTTCACTTGCCTATGTTTGATGGTTCATCAAACAATTCGGCAAATTCTTGGGTGGAGAAGTTGGACATTTATTTCCAGCTTAACCAGATGTTGGAGACAGAGGCCATCAAGGTGGCAACATTGCATTTGGATGGTGAGGCCCAGGATTGGTGGTTTCATGGGATGGTTACACTAGGGCACTCCACAGTGATGACATATTCCGAGTTTAACAGGAGACTAATGGAGTGATTTGATCGGAGGGATCCAAAGCAGCATTTTGTTGAGCTGACAAGGCTCAAACAGACAGGGAGCCAAGAGACCTACATTGCAGATTTCTTGAGGGTATCTGTGATGGTGCCAGACCTATGCACGACACGAAGGGTCTATATGTATGTTGAGGGGTTAGCAGAGCCACTTCAGGGTTTAGTCTAGTCCACTAGACCAGCCACACTCCAGGACATTATCAACAGGGCCCAGGACTTACAGGATGTCTTACCCAGGACCCGGACACCTTACCCCCAGAGACAGACTTTCGAATATAAGGGGAAGGATGTGAGGATTCCACCTCCAAAGGGGAATCGAGGACGAGTACAGCTTGATGATGATGCCAAGAGGGAGTTGAAGAAGAAGCAGTTATGCTTCACTTGTCAGGAGCCATGGGCACCAAGACATAGATGTGTTGTTGATAAAGCACATTTTATTGAGGTCTTCTCTAAGAGCAGTGGAGAGGAGGATGACGAGGATGATGTGGAGGCAGGAGATAGCCATGTCAGACTGGGTCCTTTGCCACCACCACCGCCAGCAGTAGGTGGTGCACCTTTTGCACCCACCGGAGGGGCCCTTGCAACATTGCGAGGAGTTCCCAAGTATCTGATGCTACGCGTACGAGGGACAGTACGTGGCCAGAGAGTATCAGTTTTGGTTGACAGTGGGGTGACCCACAACTTCATCGATGCCCATATGGTTGAGCAGAGAGGTATACAGATAGAGAGCTTCGATGAGTTTTCAGTCTTGATCCCAGGAGATTAGACCATGACGTGTGGTCGTTATGTTTCAGAGCTTTCAATGATGATGGGCACCTACACATTGACTGACCACTTTTTCATGGTCGATATTCCGGACACCAACATGATACTGGGTGTTTAGTGGCTTATCACTCTAGGGAAGGTCACGACAGATTGGAAGACCCTGGAGATGGAGTGGGATGATGAAAAGATGGGGAGGCACGAGAAGATATGGGGACATCACACATATCCACCTCAGAATGTTTCAGCTCATCAGATGGAGGCAGTCTTCCGAAAGGGAGACATAGAGTGGGAGTGGAGCTGTGTGTATCAGAGGCGGGGACTACATGGCAGACAGTAAACCCAGAGATACAGTCTATCCTTGATTGGTATGCCATAGTGTTTGGGGAGATTCCACCAGGAGAGCCATTGAATCGGGGGTTTGAGCACACCATCGAGCTTGAGCAGGGCATACAGGCCATGATTACCACCCCCTATAGGCACCCCAAGGCCTATTGGGATGAGATTGAGCGGGCTATCCAGGAGTTGTTGGCTCTTGGGCATATCCGACTGAGCACGAGTCCTTTTGCTTCTTCTGTGGTGTTAGTGAAGAAGAAGGACAGTACATTGAGGATGTGCATTAACTACAGGGCCCTGAACAAGAAGACCCTGAAGAATAGGTACCCCATACCCAAGATCTATGAGTTAATGGATGAGTTGAGAGGGGCATGTTACTTCTCAAAGATTGATTTGAGATCTGGGTACCATCATATTCGCGTGAGGGAGCAGGACATTCCAAGACCGCCTTCAAGTGTCACTATGGTCACTTTGAGTTCTTGGTTATGCCTTTTGGACTAACCAACGGCCCCGCTACATTTCAATCCTACATGAATCACATCTTCCGTAGTCACTTGAAGAAGTTTGTGTTGGTATTCTTCGATGATATTCTCATTTACAGCAGGACTTGGGAGGAGCATCTCCAGCACAGTGAGACAGTATTGCGTATCTTATAGGAGCAAAAGTTCTATGCCAAACTCTCCAAGTGTGAGTTTGGGTTGACGGAGATGTTGTATCTGGGACACATCATAGGGGTGGATGGAGTGAGGGTCCACAAGGAGAAGATCAGGGCCATCAGAGAATGGCCAGAGCCGAGAAATGTGACGAAACTTCGAGGATTCATTGGCATTTGTACTTACTACTGGAAGTTCGTCAAAGGTTTCTCATAGCTTGCTGCACCATTGACATATTTGACGAGGAAGGGGGCTTTCAGTTGGTCAGATACAGCGTAGCGAACCTTTGATAGGCTCAATGAGGTTATGTGCAGCTTCCTAGTGCTTGCATTGCTAGATTTCACGCAGCCATTTGTTTTGGAGTGTGATGCGTCGGGAGAGGGGATCGGTGCAGTATTGATGCAGGGAGGTCACCCTATAGCCTTTGAAAGCCAAAAGCTCCTTTCGCACGAGAGGTTGTATTCTGTATACAAAAAGGATATGTTGGCCATCATGCATGCATTGGCTAAGTACCGACAGTATTTGGTGGGTAACAGGTTCAGGGTGAGGACTGATCACAACAGCCTCAAGTTCTTTTTAGAGCAGAAGTAGCTACAGGAGAGGCAACAGAAGTGGATCAGTAAGATCCAAGCATATGACTTTGACATTGAGTGTGTCAAGGGTAAGAACAACGTGGTAGCAGATGCCCTTCCACGTAGACCAGCCATGTTGGCTATTATGAGCTTGGACACAGATAGGAGGGCTCGACTCTTAGTAGAGTACTCCAAGGACATGTTTGCATGTGAGGTCCTGGATGGGCACGTGGAAGATGACAGGTACAGGGTGGTCGATGAGATAATCTATTACAGGAATTCGATCTTCTTGACTGAGGGGTCTCAGCTCAAGAAGAAGATACTCCAGGCATCGCATGATTCACCTTTGGTAGGACATCAGGGGTTTACCAAAACCTACAGGGCCATTAAAGAGAGGTTCTCATGGAAGGGCCTCAAGGAGGATGTACTCCAGCACATCTAGGAGTGCAATGTTTGCCAGAGGAACAAGGGAGAGATGAGCCATCCCACGAGTTTATTGCAGCCTCTTCCCATTCCGGAGGGGAAATGGGAGAGTATTTTGATGGAATTCATCACAGGGTTGCCCATGGTACAGGGCAAGGATTGTATCTTTGTCATCGTTGATCGACTGACAAAGTACACACGTTTTTTTTCCATATCCACACACTATACAGCAGCACAGGTGGCTGAATTGTTCTTCAGAGAGATTTTCAGGCTACATGGTCTTCCTAAGACCATCGCCAATGATAGGGACAGCCATTTCATGGGCGAGTTTTGGTAGGATCTTTTCCGATTGGTGGGGACGGAGTTGACACCGAGTACCAGTTATCACCCATAGACGGATGGGCAGACAGAGATAGTTAAGAAGTGACTGGAGGGCTACTTGCGTAACTATGTCAGTGGGCAGTAGCGAGCATGGCTGAAGTGGCTGCATCTGGGGGAGTACTGCTACAATACTTTACATCACATGTCCATTGGTATGTCACCATTCTATGCCTTATATGGGTATCATCCTTTATCTTTTGCTAACGTGATGTTTGGTGATAGAAAGGCTCTTAGAGCCAAGATTTGGATCCAAGAGAGTCAGGATATCCTCTGAGCTCTTAAGGATAACATGGCTACAATGCAGAACCAACAGAAGTTGTATGTCGACAGGGGTTGGGTGGAGAGACAGTTCGAGGTAGGGGACATGGTCTACCTACGATTACAACCATACCGATAGTCGTCACTGAAGCAGAAGGGGGCTGAGAAGCTCAAGTCCCGCTTTTATGGGCCATATAGGGTGATACGCAGGATTGCACAGGTTGCATATGAGTTGGAGCTGCCCCAAGGCAGCAAGATTCATAACATTTTTCATGTATCATGCCTTAAAAAGGCATTGGGGCAGCAGGTGACAATGATAGATGAGATACCACCCATGGATGATGAGGGGAATTTGGTATTGTAGTCGGAGGCTATATTGATACCAGGGAGAGGCAGCTGCGGCGCAGGATGGTCCGGGAATTCTTGGTGAGGTGGAAGAATTTGTCGGATGAGGATGCCACTTGGGAGAGTGAGAAGATCTTGCAGCATCCATCACTTCAGTTGCTTGAGGACAAGCAACATTTTGTCGGGGGAGACTGTAATATTCCTAATTAGCCATGGCTAATTGGAATATTCGATTTTGTTCAATTTTTTCCTTCTATAGTTATTTGTAAATAAAAAAAGTGAGGAAGGGGGACATAACTCACTTTTAGAATAAAAAGTCACTTCCTAGTACCACAACATTGTGATTTAGAGGGGAGCCAAGGGGGCCAAAGGGGGACGTAGAAATGGAGCCCACGCATACACATGAAGGGACTGCGTAGGAGGGAAGAAACATGTGGCAAGAGAGGAATCACGTAGGAGGAGGTGAGCCTTGGGATTGAGAGAGGCAAAGGCTATAAAGGAGAGAGGAGCCCCCTCATTTTGATCATTCGGGTTATGAGCATTTGTGATAGTCATTTCGACTTAGAGCACACTGGTTGTTTAGCTAGTCTGCAGCACTGTTTAGTGCATTGAGTGTCTCCATTCGGATATCTCACCCTTAGCCCAGGGAAACTTCGAGTGCCTGCTCGGGCAAGGTATTTCCATTGGCATTCCAGCAGTAGTTTCATCAGCATTCAATTTCATCAGCGTCTTTGAGGAGCTGCACAGAACCCCAAGGGGGTGATTTTCGGGGGTCGGCCATTTCAGAAAATCTTTCTAGGTTTTTCTAGGTTTCTTGAGTAGAGTCTGATTCCAGAGTTTTAGCCTTTTCTGAGGAGGGGAGCAGCCCCAAATCCTCATTCGATTTCCAGTAGTAGTAGCAGCACGGCAGTTTCCCAGCAGTTGGGATGCAGATCAGTGTGAGGCCATTCCTTTGTTATTCTGAGTGTATTTCTTCACTTGCCTTGTGCAAGTCGAGGTGCCATCCTTCTGATCACCTCTCTACTCATTCCTTTACTTAGTACAATAAAATGGGTTAACATTTCTCACTGCATTTCGTGTGTATCTGTTTATATTTAATATGTTCATTATCGTTGTTGCACTACTATTATATCTCTGTCATTATATCTCTGTGATTTTCTCAGCTACTATACCACTTGTTTGTTTTCCTGGTTGAGATTTTGCTGGGGTTTGAGGAATATTCCGAGTTAGGGATATTACAATATTTATGTTAGTAAAAACGAAGTTAATAAAAATGAGGAACAAAAATCTACAATATTTTTTCATTTTTTATTTTTCAATTTATTTAATAAAATAATTATTAAATAATAATTTAGTTTTTGGTGAAAGGAAAGTAAATTTAATTTAATCTGTTTTTTCCTGATGTTTAAGAATAATATTAAAAATATTATTTAAATTTAAGTAAAAATTATGACTAATTACCCCAATTAAGGTGTTGGTTGAAAGGTGGCACAATTTCCTTCGGCATATAACAACAGAAGATTCACATGCAGCGGAACAATTGCTAAGCTATGGAAAAATTAGTGGGATTTTTATCAGACTTCGAAGTTGGTCTTCTATTATGGATTTTAATTCACTTGTGACTGCATGCAAGACAACCTAGCTTCTGGGTTTGGAGGTCCTCAACACAAGCATTGGCAGTTGAGCAAATATCACGAGATAGGATTTGGGAATGCATGGGTTACAAATCTTGGGACTTTGATGACTACACTGGAGATAGATGTTGTGGGAGCTAGTAAAGTTCAACTTTATTTAGCACACATGACCTTGTTGGCCCAAGTTTGACGGGCTAGTCAATTCAACGTATTGTTCTACTCTTATAGTCTAGCAATTTTATTCTATGGTTTTGTTTCTCTTTGGTGGATGCTTGTTTTCTTAGTTTCGAGTTCAACTCGGTCGAGTATCGGCATGAATTATGGTTTCTCCTAGTGAGCACTAGTCCCTGCTAGGAGTTTTCCATTAACCATTACTTTTCATTTTTCCTCCTCTATATGTAAACCTTGTCTTCCCACGATTCCCAGAACCCTCTAATTTCTTGCTTCTTTCTGACTTTCTCAGTCTTATTCCTTTAAGTCCTAGGCTATTGTGGGAAAGCTATCTTGTTTGTATATGTCTCTTGTGATACAATATGCCTTGACAACAGATGCACATCCACTAGGGGGTTGGTCCTAGAGGATCTCAAGATATGAAGCGGGCCTAAGCTGATGGCAAGGAAGCTACAACCATCTTCCATTATTCCACCCTCCTAAGATTCAGAAAGAAATCCATCAACTCGAAGCTCTCACCACCAATAATCGACAATTTTATTCAGATTTAGAAATCCAAAAGGAGGTAGCCAATTAGGTTCCTGACCTTGGTCATACCAAGGAAAGAGGAAGGTAGTATTTGAACCCTGTTACTCTCAATTGGAAGATGAAAACTCTTTTGAGAAGGGTCTTGAAGGAGAAGCATGAATACCATAATGATATCGTCTTTTCTTTGAATAAAATCAAGCAGGTGCAATGATATCAATGCTCATGTTTCACTAGTTTGGATACCCGGCTAGCTCACCTTGAAAGTCATCTTTAGTGTAACCTAGAAGCTCCTGCTTCACCAGATACAAGTGCTCAAGACACAACTATAATTACCTCTTAAACTCTTGATGTCATGTTATACTTACAATGATATTTTTGCTAATTCATATATGAATAAATTAGAAAATATTATATATATATATAATATAATATAATATATATATATATTATATAATATAAAATATAATAAATATGTATTATATATATAAGTATATATAATATATATATAATATATATATATATATATAACATATATATTATATACAATATATATATATAATATATATATATAAATATATATATATATTATAAGATAATCCTCCTGAATTTTTCCTTTTAATAAAATAGACGCTTTCTACTTTTTAACACTTTCACTTTCTATTATATAACCCGGATTACATAACCAAAATTATTTTACGTAGTGCTGAACAAAACTTGCTTCAATAAGCTCTGCTGCTTTTACATGCCAATATTTTCAAAGTAGGATTTTATTTCCTCAGCTAGCCCTATGGGTAATTCTAGAGTGATATTTTACATAAACGTTAGAAAATTTCCCAAGAAAAAAAATGTATTTGCAATACATCGATAAAACATAATTAAGCATTGTTGGAAGATCAGGCTTACTCGCTAGGGACTTGTTTCCCCTCGATCGCCGTTGCTTCCTTTAAAGCTCTACCGAAGTTTCCCTCCTGTTACTTGGGGCTTGAGCTTGGCATCCCAACTAGAATTTTGTTGACCTGAACAAATAGATTGTCGCACACAAGTTTTGAGTCGTTGGTCATCAAGTCAGATTCCCTTTTGATTATCTTCTGGTCCACCCTCGCTTCCAAACATTCAAGCCGGGCCTATATCTGGGCTGCGTTGGCCTCTTTATCTCCCTCTAGAAGCTCAATTCAACGCGTCAACAACTCAGGCCTTCCCATAAGAAATTTAAAAAGGAATTCCATTGCCGCCTTCTAGCTCAAGTTTCGAAGGTTGGTCACCTGACAAAGTCATTGCCAAAAACTGTGACAGACTGCAGGACCAAGAAATATGCTCGAAAAGCAAGAGGATCGATGCCGAATGACTCGATAGAGGATGTTTAAATATGATTTCTCCACCCCAACTTCCCTAATTTCATGCTTCTACCTCCATTAATTCCATATCCTCCCCTCCTCTTCCATCGATCATATTCCTCTCCTTCCCAAGATAGCAAATTAAATTCCTTTGCAGGCAAATTGTCGAGACTCGGCTAGAGCTAACGAGCATATTATAAGGCATTAAATGTTCATTTAGCTGCATGCTCTATAATGCGATATAACACATGCGCTGTGAGTAGAGAAATAAAAAATAATAGCCGTGTGTTATCGTGTTATGGAGCATACAGCTAAACAGACATTTAATGCCCTATAGTATACTCGTTAGCTCTTGCCGTCAAGACTCGAGGGGGAGATTGAATTCAAGCTCGCTTCATTAATACCAGTGCTTGTACTGTCAAGTTGGTGATACACCCCCACGTGACTCCCAGTCACCTTAATCTTGGTGTGCATGGAAAACATAACTAACCTTTGTTTATTGTCACGAGCCAAGTTCCAACTAAAATCTTATCATGTCATACGCCACATTTGTCCTGCATGCATTGTTCTTTTAGCCCGGGATTAGATTTCCTGCCCACCTATATAGAAATATAAATGCACCCTGAAGAGGCCCTAAATACAGTGTTGGGAAACGGGTTCTGACATCGGCTTTGGCTGTCAACCCGTGTGCATCATTTCTCCAGCTAACAGATCCCATTAATAGGAGATTGTGTTGACCTCGGTATGTATTCGCATCCATCAACCATGGCTTATGTGGATGTCACACGATCCACCATGGGCATGATGGATCTCACATTTGAATTTTCCCCAAAAAATTTTGATATTATTTTCCCGCCCGGTTTTGATATTTTCAATTTAACCGCCCACTATATTTTGAATTGGACGTGCATACCCCGTGTCTGGTAGCGCTGGGTATCGCCAAATATGTATCCTCGGAGGTTCAAGCGGCTGTAATGATCACAGAAAATTCAGTGGAAGGGGTGTGGGACAATGATGTCTGGCGACAGGACGATGGACAAATAGGAGGTGAGAGAGTCCTTCGATAAGCTAAGGCTATGCGTTGCCTAAGAGGAATTGGCCTCCACGATTTCGTGATTAGTGCCAATTTCTTCACGGGTACCCTCCCTGTAACGCCTCGCAGCTCCAGCACGGGCGTGCGCCCCTCACACGATGAAAATGCGACTAAGTATGGCGAGCGCTCCAACATACGGAGGCGCGATGGACAAACGCGCGGTTATGAGGAGAGCGTCGCATGTTTATATGGCGAGTTGGGCAAAGCCAACCGACAAGCCGACCGTAAGCAGACCTTACATGATGGGCGCTTCGGGTGGGTGGTCCCGCACGATGGGCGAGCCGACCACACACCGGGCGATGGCGTGCAGGTTGAACGACGGACAGATGGTGGGTCGACCAAGCATTTTCCCACTCCAACGAAGGGTATAAGCACACAAAGTGCGCCTTCCATTTGAGGCATCGATCAACATCGCAGATCTTCGCACCTCTAGCTGTGTGCAGAAGAGATGCGAGGTAGACAGAGAACCACAGGTCGCACTTGAGGATGTGCCCGCCGAGTCGGGTGACATAACATTACAGCGCGGGTAGTGTGGGCGATGGAGCGCACGGGCGCCCGCCCACCACGTTTGCACACGGAGTTGGGTTGGAACTTGGGCACGGGTCGTGCACGGGCGCGCCCACCCGAAGGACAGCAAACTCGGTTGTATTGTATATTGGATTTTGGTTAAGGCGTGGGCAGACTGCCGTGCGCTCTTGCACGGGCGGGCACCCGCCTTGGTTACGAACGCCGGTGGAGTTGTTACTCCCGACCATTGTAAAATTCTTCTATATAAATAAAGAAAAGTTTCTCTTGCATATTCTTATGGTTCTTGGCTTTCGTTTATCAAGCATTTATAATGGATTCTGCACATTATAATAATAAGTGAAGTTTTTATGAAAGATTGAAGGCGTAGTTCGTAAAATAACTTAACTATGGAAACGGTTGGTTGTTTAAGCGGTGCCGCACCTGCTCAACTTAAGAAAAAAAGAGTTGGGGGCGTGACAGGTGGTATCAGAGTAGGTTCACAGATGGTGAAGCTGTTTCCGAATGATGAACGAAGAGAACGAATATGTATGCAAGGACAGGTTATGGAGAAATCATGGATGAACAGTCTGGGTTTCGTGGACTTGATGGTCCGTGGAAAGACCACTCAAGCTCTTGTGGACACAGGGGCCACCATAACTTTATGATGACACGATTGGCTAGAGAGGTCGGACTGACGATCCTCCCATTGAACATGGAGGTCAAGGCAGTGAACTCTAAGGCTAAGGTGACAGGTTTGGCACACGAAGTGTCGGTGCAAATAAAAGACTGGATGGGTCAGTGGGACTTCACGGTGATGGAGATGAACGACTTCGATGTTATACTTGGACAAGATTTCTTGAAGGGCAACAAGGTTATTGTTGTCCC
>APFE030635741.1:0-30530 GCA_000404065.3 Pinus taeda
TCAGATTGTTTATTTTCTGCAAAAGTTAGTTTGTTTGTGTCAAAGTCCTTTGAAAATTTCAGTTTTTCAGTCCAAGTCCAATACAGTCATTTCAAGTTTGGTCATGTGTGTACAAGTTGACTCCATTTTCCCAATGAATACAACACTGGTCTGCTCTCCCAGAGGTCTAAAGTTCTTGGCACCTCCAAGGAGCTGCCATCCCCATTGGAGCCAATGTTAGTGTCGGTCTTGAGCTCTCCATCGGTGATCAAAAGCTCTTTGCATTATGCATAGGTAGGTGTTTCATCAGTATCAGTTTTGCATCCCGTTAGGCATGCCATAAAACTGATGGAAGAGCTGGTCCTTGTTCCCATCCTGGCTTTGCTGGATCAGATCATATCATTTAAATGAGCTTGTGTTACACCTGTTTTATTTTTGTCTTGAAATCCCTAGGCATTAGGTCTAGGGTTTTGGTCAAAAATCACTGCAAGGTCATGAGTCAAAGGTCTAATAGTCCCCAGCAAGCCGGAAGGAGGTATGTAAATATGCTCCATTGATATTTTTTCATCAGGTATAGCTCATTTATACCTTGGATTTAAAAACCCCGTTTTTAAACCCAAGGTCATGTGAAATTTGCAAAAAATAACGAAAATTTTCAAAATTCTTCAAAATGCCGGCAATAACCCTGGTCTCCTCGCCAGAGTCCATCAGATGGTCAACCTGCAAAAAGAACGTAGTTAAAGCACTTAAAAAATCAAATTTAGGACAAAGGGAACTCAAAACAGTGTTAAAGTGAATGTCAAAGCAAAAACATTAGAAAGTGGGTTTGGTAAGTTAATTTTTTCAAGTTTGGGCCTATAAAGAGTAAATTTCCCTCTAAACAGCCTCATTATGCATTTGAGAGCTTGCAAAAATGAGTGAGAGGTCAAAGTAGGCGATTTGCAGCAAGTTGAAGTCATTTTCAGGGGCGTGACCACTCAGGCTCAGTGCACGACTAGTTGGGTGGGGCGTGACCACTCAGCGACCCCTCTGCAGTGTATTTTTCTCAAGGGTGCGACCACTCAGGCAGGGCACGACCACTCAGAGTAGGGGCGTGACCACTCAAACTGTTTTTTACAGAACCACTCCAAATCGACCAAATCGCCTCTTGCTTGCTAAATTGATCGAGGTAGGCACTCAATTCATGAATGATGATATGGATGGTGAAAATAATGATGTGTGTCATGGTTTTATCATTTAAAGTTGCAAGTGAATGGATTAATATGGCCGTTGCTAATGTTTGTAAAATACTAGGGTTTTGTGACTGTTTCAAGTGTTTATTGTCCCATTGATCCCTTCTTTTTTCCACTCTTTCATTAATAATCATGTTTGCATCTCTGTCCTATTTCATTTGCACATAAATGTTGCCCTACCCCCATCCCTAAGTTATAAACCCTACCCCTCTCACAAGCATTCAAACCCTAATTCCCTCTACCATACACATGCAAAAAAAAAAAAACTAAAAACAAAAAGATAAAGATACAATGTAAAGACTGAAGAGAGTCCATATAAATTTAATGTGTTGTATATTTTAAAAGCATGTACAAAACCTATATATATCCTTGGCACCCTCTTGATACAATGAAACACTTTCCCTTCATGTGAAAATGATGAGTATGTACTCCTTAATTGCATGTAAACCCGCTTAAAAGAACAAAAAGAGCAAATCTGCCTATCGACACATGAACTCCTCAGTGAATTTGGTGTATGTGTCCTAATGTCCCTCTTGATTCATGTATGCCCCTTCCATGTTCATTATCATACATGTTTTGTCCCATATGAGATGTTCTTGGCAAATGATTTCCCAATGTTAAAACTGTTATTATCATATATTCCATGTTATTATCATATATTCCCATTCCTTGTTAACAAGTTCCCTCCCCTAACATTCCCCTCATGTTTTTTCCCCTTGAAACAGCATAGAGTTCAGTACTTTTGCAGGCAAGGGCAGCAGTTTACTCTATCTATTTGCTTCACTTTGCTCAAAAGCACCATGTCAACCACTGAAACCTATGAGCAAGGTGATGACCGATCTTCTTCCACAGAAATCGAGGTATAGTAGAGGCGTCGTAAGGGTGGCAAAGGTGGTCATCATAGGAGAGAGGAACCCACCTCTTTGGCAGAATTGCAGGCCTATCCTATGGTAGTGAATGGTTTCCGTTATATGTCATGTTTTCAGTTCTGTGAGAGGCTTGCTCAGATTCAGCACCACAGGGAGTTGGCCTGCTTATTTGTTTTGCACCTTCATGATGGGCATGTCACTCTTGCAGGGGTGAATTTTGTACTATCTCCGAAGGTGATTTCAGAGGCTACCAGGATACCAAATGTGGGTGAGGTGTGGCCCAAGCGCAAAATGCTGGATTATGTTTATTTTGAGCCATATGTCAGGCCAGCATTCATGAGTCACTTTTCAGGGGTCTTTCCCTTCAGATTCCTCCGGGCGGAGTATGCTCCAATCATGCGGCTTGTCATGCATTAATTTACATGTGAGGGAAGATTTTCACAGGTCTTCTCTTGTCACATTCGCCTGTTGATGCACTTTACCCGAGTGAGGATGATGAACATCCCGGTTTTCTTCTTCCAGGACATTCATATGATGGCGTCCGTGTTTCAGAGGCAGTCCCCAGCTCAGCAACATAGGAGTTTGTGCCATCATGGTCTCATCCAGCTCATTATTTCTCATCAGTTGAGTCAGCAGGGCATTCCATGGGCAGACTTCATTTCCCATGAGTTCTTTACAGTGCCACCACAGCCACAGCTAGAGCCAGAGGCCATTCATGAGGAGGGAGGTCCATCACACCAGCTCGAGATTATTGTTCCGAGACATGTTGTTTCCCCACTGCAGCATACATATCAGAGGGGTCATAGGACCTTGTTTGCAGCAGCTCGACGAGTATTTTCTCCACAGCAGGTGGAAGGGGTCTCGTCATCATCATCAGGTCAGCGAGTGTTATCTCCACAGCAGGTGGAAGGGGCCTCCTTTCCAACAACAGCACAGGTAGCAGAGAGGGGCAAGCAGTCCATGATTGAGGAGAGATTGTCAGGTGATCCGGTTATTGTTCTTGACGCCGGTTCTCCTAGCACGGAGCTCAAGGATATCATCCGAGAGCAAAGCACTGAGATTCATTCGCTGCAAAAAAATTTGTTGATGGCAAAATGGATAATCAAATATTTAGAGTAGCGAAACAAACAACTTGAGGATGAGAAAGAGTTGGATGAGCTGTGGAGGATTCGAAGTGATCGAGTCATCAACCGTAGGAGGCCCGGTGACTTGCTGCCCAAGGAGAGGGAATCCATGCTTATCCGGGTGAATACACACTTAGAGAGATTGTTGGCAAAGGCCAACCAAGAAAAGAAGCTGCTAAAGAACATGAAGAATCATTATTGGGCAAGGATGCATGTTTGTAAGGCAAGGATAAAGATTCTTCAAAGGAGGTTGACCGAGGCTCCCAAAGGGAAGAAGAAGACCAACCCGCTCCCTATCTTGGCTAACGCCTCTCTCACTCACCATGATACTCATTAGCCTCCTCCTAGCAGCAAACCCAAGAAATTTTGAGAGTTTTGAGGCATTTTTGGCATTTTTCAGAATTTTACAGGTTTTGGCCATTTGAGTGGTCTCACCCCGTGCGCGACCAATCATGGGGAAAGCTCAGAACGAGGAAAACTCTAAATTTTTGGAATTTTCATGCAAAAATACACTTGCCTATTGACGGGTTTCAGATTTTATGAAGATTTGGGCTCCCAAAAGCTCAAAATACATGCAATTTTTTACTTTCTGCCCCTCTTTTGAGTTGCAGAAAGCAGCCTTGGGAGAAATGACTTTTGAGGGGCCAAATCAACTCCCAATTCAGAAATTCCAGAGGGGTTGGAAAGTAGACTCACAGACCTTTCCAATGAGCTATCTTGCACCTGATTTAGACACCAGGAAGGCCCTCAAACAGAGTTGCCAATGCGCGCGACCAGTCAAAGTGAGGGGCGCGACCACTGAGGGAAATTTGCCTGTTTTGACCAGTTCGGCCAGCAAAACACTGTTTTCACCTTGGTTGACTTTTGAGGCATGTAAATGATGGATTTTTGTGTAATTTTCATGGCACTTAGATACTTTTACTCTCCTTGAACACTTCTAGAAGTTCCCTTGATGTAAATGGTAAATATTTAATGCATGGATAGGTTTCCTAAGTTTTAGAGGCAAGTTGTTTTGACTGCCTATTATCTAGTGATTAGTTTAGAATTAGTTGCAACAGCTCCTAGGAAGCTGAGCTCGACCCCTAGAGGTGGGGAAAAGAGTTAGATCTTCTATATTATTCCTTCTCTTACTCATTTTCATGGTTGGACTCCTGAGGGAGAAGCTCTATTGTATATTTTACTTGTATCTCTGCAATTTGAGGAAAAGGAAGGCCAAGGTTTTGCAGACATCATTGTGGATTCTTGTGGATTGTTGTGCTGATGGTGTGTTTCCTACTTGTCATTGTAAGTGTGTTTATGTGTTCCATCTCTTATTCTATTGCTGCTAATTAAACAAAAGAAGTGATAAAGTTTGAATTCATGCATGCCATGCTCAGCTTTCAATTTTGTTTAATATTTATGTTTTCCATTGTCTAGAGAGGATTCAAAGTCATTGTTTTCCCTCTTTAGCCTCTCTTCTTTTCTCCTTGATCATCCATCTTAGCTAAAAGCATCAGCACAAACTCCTACCTTGCCCCAAAGACCCACCTGCAAAAACTGAGCTCAATCCCCGCACCCTGAATTGCACTCCCTCCAGTTGCCACCAAAAACCCCAAAAACTTTAAATCAACCCTCCTTATCATTTTACTAGCCTAATATCAGTGTTTCTAATTGGTCAACTCATCCTATTGAAAAATCCACCTAGTTTGACCGGAGAGAGCCTTCTCCTGCCTCGTAGGGCTAGCTACGAGGCTGAATGGTTTGATGTAGCCTTGAGATTTGTCTATCTCAGCCTAGGTGAAATTTCAAGTGCTAACAGGTGGTACTAGTTAAAGCACAAGTGTTGTGTTTTCACCAAAATTCACTTCGAACAGAATGTATTTTCCATTGGTGTATCATTGACTGAAGACAACAAGTAATGCACAAAAATAGAGAACAATAAATAACCAAGTGTTGGTAGTTGTATAGGTCCTCTTGTACTTTACTCTACTTGTTTTAAGAAACACACACAGTTTCATGTGAAACTAACATACGGACATAAACAAGTGAACAAAATAATAAACCAAAGAGCAGAAGCAAATGCATAAGCAAAGAAAGTAAGAAAAAAAAGCAGGCAAGCAAATAAACAAACAAAGTAAGAAGGAAAACATGCATGCAAGCAAGAAAGACATAAAGAAAACACTACTAATACTCCTAAGCTAATGGTGCATGGGTATGCTCACGTTAATTTATATTTCCAAAGTAGCCACCGGCACATTGGTTTACCCATGTTGGTGAAGGCATGGTTCACAAAAAGCACAATCAATCGAACCAACAAACATGAAAGATATAACAATGAAGACCAACACACTCTGAGTTTAAAGAATTCCCACAGAAAAGAAAAGGGTGAAAGCATTAGAGAAGCACTATATGGACTTAACATGGTGCTATGACATACTACATGCAGATGATAAGCATACACACTCTCTTGACTGTGACAGGTAAGCAAACATGAGAAAAAGAGACAACTTACACCTTGCAATGTGCTTGTTTTGTATGATTCCTCCATTGCATGAGCGATGAGATCATGTGATTCAGGTGGAGGAAGAAAAATATGTGCGTTGGATTGATATTCAGTGCATAAATATGAGTGATGAGGAGGCTTAGGTGTTTCAACAATTTCCTAATCAGAATTGAAACTAACCTCAGGATAGCGAGGGCCTGACATAGCCATCAGCTCGGGCTAAAGTGCCTCGACAGCCTGCGGGGTTTCGACTTTATCGATAAATAGATCATCATAAATAGGTGCCTTTGAAAGATCAACAACGATTGAATCAACACTGTGATCGAATATAGGAGTAAAGAGATCATGACATCTACGATCAAAAAAATTAATGAGTTCATCGACATCCTCGTGATCTGATGAATCATACAGAGGGGTAGATGAGAAGAAAGAATTTTCACCCTCTGCATTTCTAGAAAAAGTAGATGAAAAATAAAGTGGATTCTCAATGAAATATTTTTCCTCTATGGTGTCAAATGATGGACTGACATCGAGTGTGTTCTACAAATGATCGGAAGTAGATGCATCCGAGGATGGATTTACACAAGGAAAATTAGAGATAGCAGAATCACCAAATATGTCAGGAAAAAGTGGAGGAGGCGTGGACAGAAGGAGGTCATCCTTTAGCACGGGTTCATGCTCAGGTTCCCAATTATACTCATTGTAAATGACAATGCAGGTTGGTTGTACAAAATCAACTCCATCGATAGTTTGATCCTCGTTCACAACAAGTGTGGAGTCCAGAACAGAAGAACACAAGAAAGTGCAATCCAAAGGATCAGCAGAATGCAGAGACAGAGGTTGAGGTAACAAGTGCATATGACAACCCATGGGCTTCCCAACCAAATTTGCGCAGGAATTAAGATTAGTGAGGGTGCGAGGATGTGACAGTTGAAAATACTTTTGTGCATGCTCTCCCACATCACTCTGCAGGGTTCGAGCTATGTGATGAGGGGAAGGCAGACAGTCACTTATGACATCGACTTTGTCCACTTGTGATTGTGTAGCTCCATCACCAAAGTATGCTGAGTTAGGTTTGAGCTTTTTCTTCACTTTGGGACAAAGTGATTTGATGCAGACATACTCATATATGTCCATAAGATATTGGAATTTTGTCTAACTTTTCAGAGCTTGAAAAGAGAGAAGATGGAAGCACTCCCAAAATTTCATTTGTGACTCATGCGGGACCTCCCATTGTTTTAACATTTTCTTATCAAGTGCTTCAGGATAAAAATGGTGAAAATAGATTCTATTAGATCATTAAATTGTTTAAATGAGTGCACGCAATTAGGAGGCAACGTGCAACACCATAGCAATGGGTATTTGTGAAGTGTGTGCGAGCAGCATACAGGTCTCTATTTCAATAAAACCTTCCACATTCTACATGAATGCATGGAAGTCATCTAAGTGCTCAGGCTAAGCCACTTTGCCTTCACCATCATATGTGATTTTTGACAAATCATCAAAGAACTCCCTCTCGACTTCAAAGGGATCTCTGTTGGATAAACATTGTGAAGGGTTACTTATAATAATATCCATGATAGATGTAGAAAGATTCAAAATAGATTGAGAGGATTCATCTTGTCATCTATCCCTCCTTCTAGTGCCAGAAATGTTGACAGTGTTGGACCCGCCAACATGTCAGGGGATCTCCCTGATAGGAAGTCCCAACTAGACCTCAAACCGTTTGGAGTAGGAGTCCTAGTAGTGGGTAGTATGGTATGACCTTGATTGCGGTTTCACATAGAGGTAAGTAATATTTCCTTGTTGGAAGCAAGGGTGTGACCTTGCAGCAAGTCAGCGAAGGTGCATTAGAGGGTCTAACACACGAAAGGGGAGAAGAGTGCACCCCTTAGAAGCCTGTGATAGCACATAGCTTGGAAGGGAACACATGAGTTGAAATACATCATGAGGTGGAGAGTAGGATAGCTAACAATCCAAAGTGATGAGTTATACCAACAACATGATTCAATAAGATTCATACAAACACATATGGAATAGTCCATACATACATGCGTAAATTACAACTACATACATTGTTAGAGTAAGCAAGATAGCCAAACTAAAATAACAATATATGCATGAAATGTGTTGGATATGTTATATTAAAAGAGTGAAAGAACCAATCATGCATACCACCATGACAAAAACTAGCCACAATAGTGGAACCTTATAGTCACTGCCGCTTGCTCCTTCAAAGAGATGTACTCGCTCTACACTTTGGAGAAGCAAACACTCATTATAATACACTCCAAGCTTTCTCTAAGTTATACCTATCAGAAGCTTGGCTACAAAAATCCTTTACAATGATTTATTAGGTTCTATATATAGCAAAGTGTGGGGTGACCCTTGACATTCCCCTTTGTGACTCTCCAACTACCATCATGACTCTTGAACTTGCACATGACTGTTTACATTCTACTATTCACACTTGGTCTTTCACTTTTCAACATGTTTACAATCATATCTGCACATGTACCCATGTGAGAAAAAAATGGGCTTGGGTAAGCCATACAAGACATCATTGAGACTCAAACAGTTGTGGAAAGACTAACTCATTGACATCCTCTTAGTGATCGACGGTGGCAAATTGATGTCAAGCTTGGTAGTCTATTATGGTGTCTGTGTACTCCGACGTGAAATCCTTCTGAAAGAAAACTCTTCCCTCTGTTGCATCTGGGTACACTGATTTAGCACCTTTGTCCAGATCGTCATATAGTATACACATCATGGTCTTGAGTGCAGCAAGAATAGCAACATACTAGTGCATGGTGTCTACACTCATCTACAAATATGCATTGATGGATATGTGTATCAACTGCTCGAAGTACCATTAAGGGACTTTTGAGGTCTAAAATGGGCTTCCTAAGGAAATTTTAAAATAATAATGGAAATAATAAAATAATATTAGATTGCATCATCAAATTTTAGAGGGAAAAAAGAAAAAGTTAATTTTTAAACTTATCTCCCTATGCATTTACCCAAATTTCAAGAGGTAACACTCGTTGGATGACTAATTTGATTCCTCATCTAAGGAGTACCCATGTTGCATACTTTCAATGGACTTGCTACACACAAAAAAAATGAGAAATACATGAAGAACATGATTTCAATCATGTTTTTTCATGTATTTTTCATTTTTCATGTATCGGAGTCCATCGAAAGTATGAAACATGGGTACTACTTAGATGAGGAAATAAATTTTGCATCCAACGAGTAATCCTACTCAAAATTTGAGTAAAACCTTAGAGAGATAAGTTGAAAATACGAGTTTTTACTCCAAAAATGGTGAATCATCCCCCATGGCTGACATCATCATCTTCAATCCTATTAGTTGTTATAAAGTTTAATCTGGTTGTACATTTTTCTTAGGAGGCCCATTTTAGACCTAAAAATTCCCCTAATGATGTCCAGCTCCAGTTAGACATGGTTCTTTTCTTCCACCTCGGTGAGTGTTCCAATGGATGGGATTGCATGCATGCGCACAATGACATCCATGCTTCTAAACGCTCATGCATGTGAAGCATGTAAGATGGTGATGAGTTGTGGGAGTTCCTCATAGTTCTAGATATGACTCCTGATGTGTGCTTTCAACTCCACTGCCTTTGGCTTCAACATCTTTGGTAAGTAAAATGGGGCTCCCTTGTACCTAATTGTCCATATCTTCATGTGATCAACATCAGTTTGTATGTTGGTCAAGATGTGTGCTCTCTTAGCACAACGTTGTTTCCAACCATTGAGATGGACAACTGACTTATGCACAGTGATGGACCTGAAGTACATCTTCTGCATGATTTTCTTGAGAGACGATACTACATCAAGTATTTATTTCTTTCACTCTGTTCTTGTAAATGTTGTAGGTTGTTCTCCCTGCTTGGCATCTTGCAACTCCTTAGCCATGCACTCATTCTCAGTTATCAGGAATCTAACACTTGAGTTGGTGGCTTTGGCATATGCCTTTGTAGCATCGACCAATGCAGCTAGATGTTTGCGCACATCAGACACGATCACTCATTCCTAAAAATACAGAGGAGGTACATGGACATCTGGAGTGGGCACTCTGTGCAACTGCTCAACTCTGTATTATGACTCATTAAAGGATATGTTGTGCATATCCGCTTCCATATTTTCCTCAAGGATTTTGGTATCTTCTTGATCACTTGAGACTTGATCTGCTCCCAGATCTGGTGAAACTGATGGAATTACCTCTTGGTCTTTGGGCTTGAGGTCTGTATCCTGATCTTGCTCTATCTAAGCCACATCCATGTCCATATGTTCTAACATATGTTCAATCTCCTGAGCAAAGTCTTGTTCCTGTGACTACTCACCTTGTTTGCTATCTTCCAGCTATTTTGATGAATCAATAACCTATATTGGCACAGTTTCATCAATGTGTGCATGTTATGCCTCCAGTTGTTCTTGTTCTTGCTGCACTTCCTTCTCCCTTTTGTGCAGCTCTTGTTATTCCCTTAGTTTTTACTTCACCTCATGTAACTTCTTCTCTACCTCCTCCAATTTCTTCTTCTCCCTTTGTCTTTGCGCAATCCTTCTATTGCATTATCATTTCTTTGCCTCAATCTCCAAAGATGCTCTCATTACAAGTGGATTTGCTTTGAACTTGCAGCTTTTCTCCGCCTCTACATTGTCAGTAATCTTCCTCTTGACTTTGTGATGCACAAGTCTTCTACCCTCTGTTGTATCTAATGTTACTTTTCTCTGAGATTCTCCCGTCGTTTGTACTGCTAACCATTCTATAACCACTCTTACTAGTTCATTGAGCCTTAAGGAGTTATAGAAGTATCTCCATGGGTCTTCCTCAAGCCAATGACATGCCCCGTGGATCTAAGGATGATACACTCTCGCACAATGGTCTTCCACTAATCAATGCGGGTCATATGATTGAAACTTCTAGTGTTGAAGGTGAACCTCTTCAATTCCTCCCTCTTGGCCTCAACATGCTTGAGAACCTGGATCTTGTACAACCCAATCCGTAAAGAAAGAGCGTGCTAAGGTGCCTTCTTCTTCCTATGCAGTCTCGCTGAAAACCCTGTCGAGATGTGGTGTGAAACCTCTTGCATGACCAACTTGTCCATGGAAAACTTCAGTAACACATGTAGAGCCTTCTCTACGTTGTACATCTGGATGAAGGTGCCAAGGGGTGAGCATACCAATCTTCTATGTTAACCAATGCCTCCATCACTGCCTGTGGCGTGGAAGGCAAATCCTACTCAAACATCATCCTGTACACCAGGGTGACGAAGTGGTTCGATAGTTGTAGTATAACTCCACGGAAGTTGCACTTAGAGAACAACCTACAATAGGTGTGCATAGAGGTTTTTGAAGGTGTCCATGCCCAACCCAAGCCAAGCAACTGCTGACGGGCACAAATTGCATCAAGAATATAGGCGTACATGAAGACCTTTGGTTGCTAGCCCTTGGGTGGATGTCAGGCATCTGTTACCTGTCCCTTTAGCTAGAGAGCCAACATGTTGGACCAATTTAAATGTCTTTCTTCGTTCACCGACTGATCCAACACAATCACCCAACTCTGCAGGAAGGTATCTATACTCTCCTCACTGTATAAGTGGCATGCGAAGATGACCAAGAACTATTAATACTTCTGCAGTATCTTTGTCTTTTATACTTGGTTAGGTGTTGTCCTGAACTTAAATAGCTCTCTCACCCAGATCTTCAAGATGTCTCTTAAGTTTGCACTATTGCTGGGATTGGCGAAGAGTACATCCATTGTAATCATCGACTGCGGTAAGTGATAAATCTCCTGAAAGTTCTATGCACTAAAGGTAGAAATTTATATTCCACTAACACTTCTCAATGTCATTGTCTCTGGATCAATATGTGAGATAATCCAGTGGATCATGTCTACACATTGAAATGCGAGATACCTGCATGCAACCCAGTAGAAGCCAGGCTTGTGTATGTTGACATAGACTCTACATTCCTCCATATTCTCCTCAAAGGTGCCTGAAAATATGTCATTGATGTCCTGCCATTTGATCTTTATCTCATTATCTATGAACAACTTAGTGTCTTCATAGATGGGAAATCTCATAGACACTTGCTTGAACACATCTCCAGTTGCACTCTCAATGGTGTCCTTTGACCTTGCTCTCTTGGAAGCCATTATACCTATACTGTTGAGAGACTGATGAACGTCTATGATAACTAGAGATGGAGCAACACTTATGGAAAGAAAAAATTCAGTTTAAAACGAAAGGAAATTTGAGGACTAACATGAAACACACCTGGGTGACTAACTAGGAAATTTGTGCAATTTTCACTGGGAGAGGCTGGGAGACTGACTACTAGAATTGCACAAATCACAATCCAAATTGCCAATGAGTTGACTGACTACTAAAAATGCAAAGAGCACAGTCCATTTTGGCCTGCTGAGGATTGGAACTGCACAATGAGCAATTTCAGTCAGCATGACTGCAACTCGGGAAAATTGCATTGCGCAATTCTGAGGGCCAACTAAGGCACTGCCTCTCATAATTGTGCAAAAAAAATTCTGAGAGGCCAATGTAAGGCAATATATACATAATTTTTAGAAGCAAGGCAAGGCCTTCCATCCCATAAATGCATAGTGCAAGCCAGACAAGGCAAGGTCCTGGTCGAGGCAGCTCAAACCCGCCGATGGGCAATTGAAAATAGTAAGGACAGAATGCATGTACAAAGTTGGGTGCAAACATAAGTGAATGAACATGCATGCAATCAATAAGTGCAGGATTCAGTAAAATGGAAAAACAAATAAGTGTGTGAATCGATTCGTCGCAATGGCGATTGTTAGTGTAAAAACAGTGTCTTGCAAGCAACAACAAGGAAATGAAGTGAAAAACGTGAAACAATGCTTCTATAATATAACATGCATTAAAATGACAAAAATAATTCGAAAAAACCAAGCAAACAACACTCACATGAATTGAAATACAAAAGGGATAGAAAAGCAGCAAAAGACATGAAAAGAAGACTTACCTAGAAAACGTTGTGCTAAGTATGTTGAATGTTCCTAGATGCATTACAGATGCTAGAGCTCCAAGATCAAAGTGAAGAATGAGCTCTAAAGCATTGAATAAATAGTTTTGAAAAGATCGAGGCTTATGACACACATCCCACAAATCTAGGAAAAATGACACTTGGTGGGAGGTTTCTAAAACAACTTTTTCATGTAAACCCTAGCTGCTGAAAGTAGATGTATCAAATCTAGGGATGCTCTTTGCTTTTTTTTTTTTGGGAAAAATTTTCCCATGCATGCAAGGCAATATTGCATAGTCCCAGAGGGAACAGATCAACTTGTGAGCACATGCAATGGACAACAAACCTTGGGATGATTTCTTTGCATTTCTGGGTTGAGTGGCTCTGGTTGTCCCTCAAGCTCTACACAATTTCCGGACTGAAGCCAAGGATTCCAGCCAGAACTGCGTAGATTCTGGGAGAAAACCTAGTGATGGGATGCTCTGTGCAATATTATTAGGGAAGGTAGCCTACATGCTCTGCACAATTTTGGAGAGCATCTGGATTCCTTGATGCTCTGTGCAATTTTGGAGAGCAATGTTGGTTTCCCTCTAGCTCTGCGCAATTCTCCAAGTCAGCACAAGAACGAGTCAAAGACCAAGTCATAGGAAGTTAGCTTGTGGGTGAAATGCGAACATGTTAACAAACACAAGCTGATAAGCCAAAGAATCTCAACTGAAAGAATAAGTATCTAGGCAGTGCAAGACATGTTGCTAAGGATGGTTGGTAGGGAGGCTCCAAAATGAAGCTAAGGAAAAATTTTGGAGGATGGTTTTAGAGGCTACAACAAGATGCTATAGGCCTTTTAAGTATTTTTGTATGCCACAAAAGTACCCTTCTTCTTAGAATGTCCTAACTTCTTCCTCTTCTCTTTGGCCACGTGGATGTATATTGGAAAACCAAATATCCTTAAATGACTAACCTCTAACTTCACTCACGTGAAAACCTCCTCGGGAGTCTTATCCTCCAATCTCTGGTGAGGACTCATGTTCTAAAAATAAAGTATCATGTTGGATGCCTCCACCCATAAGAACATGGGTAAATCATGATCATGAATCATAACCTTAACATTCTCCACAATGGACCTGATCTTCCTTTTCACAACCCTATTAAATTTAGGGTTGTAAGGAACTATAAACTCCCTCTCGATCCCAACCTCCTTGCAAAAATCACTTAATTCTTTCGAATTATACTCTCCTCCATTATCTGACCTCAAACCCTTGATATTCTTCATTGTCAATGTTGAAATGAGATTACAAGGTTGAATTTTTAATCATGATAATTAATTGTGAAGGTGTTGTTGTTTGTTTATCTTTTCTTTATTACTCATCAAGTAATTATACTTTAACAATTTAATGTTAAGTACAATCTAAATAGAGATCATAGTGCACAAGAGACAAGAGACAACAAGAAATTAGGCTAATGGCCAGGGTAAAACCCACAAGGGGAAAACACAAAAATCCTTTCCTTACAAAATATTTTCCAACAAGAGAAATCCAAGTCATGGACAAATTGACTAGTAGTAACTAGTTAACCATTCTCCAAGTCCCATTCCAACCCTCCAATATCTCCAACATAATATGCCTCAAACTATCCACAATTAAGTCTACAAGAAGGTCTACTTCAATCTTCCATAAGGGTCAAATTTCATCTTCTGCTTCAAATCATGTCATAAATTATACTTCTCAATGAGAGCGAGGTTCCACAGAGACACTTTATATCATTCCACAGATATGTCACTCCACAACGATACTTTGTATATGTCATGCCACATAGATACTTTGTATTGTTTCTTAGATATATATTCTTCTTGACCGGGTTATTTTGAGAGGGAGATGAATGATCTATATATATCCTTCATCAAGTACGAATAGGTGCCTTCATAGGAAGGTCGACATGATTTCATGGAGGGTTGACTTAGGCACTTGGAGAGATAAGAATATACCATAAAGAATTTAGTTTTTTTCCTTTTAAATATCCAAATGGAACATGGAAAATAATTTTACTGTTGACTCAAATAAATTCTTTTTGTGACTCTTTACAAAATCATAATGATAAAATATTATGAAGACCAAACCTATTTACAATTTCAATAGTTAAGTTCTCTACCTGAGGCTTGAGCTCCTGGAACCTACTGAAGAATTCATCTCTGGTCTTCAAGAGTAGATCCATGTCTTTTGAGAGAAATCATTAATGAATGTCACATAGTACAAGAAACCACCCAAAGATGATACTATCATCACTTCACATTCATATTAATGCACTAGATCCAAGATCCCCTAGACCTATTGTCACTACTCGAAAATTATCTCTTAGCACTCTTTCCAAGTGAAAATCCTCTAAAAACACCTTCATGGTTTTCTTGGAGCTCTAGAAGACCTATAACCATCCTCCTAAATGTTGGAAAAGACCTATAATGAATGTGCGCAAATCTTCGGTGCCATAACTCACATAAACTAATATTTTCATGTACAAATGCCTAGGTTAGGCATCCTAACAATCTATATAGTCCTCCCTCTTGAACACCAATCACTCCTACTAAGTCTATGGTCAAGCCCTTATGCCATACAAGAACTCGACCATCAAAAATGCAACTCTATAACCTGTATCCTCTAATTTTGTAATAGAGAGAAAATTTTCCTTCAATATTGGTACAAACAATACATTTCTCATCTGTAAAGAATCTCGAGACTCCAACTACAATGATGATGTCCCAACTCCTTTTACTACATACTTGGAATTATCTCCAAGTTTCACCTACAATGATAAATACTTCTTTATCAAATTTATGAGAGAATCTCATGAACCTGTTATGTGCCTAGAATCACCACTATCCACCAGCGAAATATCACCATTTCCTGTAATAGTGCCTGAAAGAGCAGAGACAAAGAAATATTATTTTCCAAGGCCATCTACAATCTCATCAATTTTAGATTTCTTTTGTCTTCTTCTATGATAGATGCTCATTATCATCATCAACATCAGTTGTTGATGCATGTTGCTTTCCCTTCCTTTTCATCTAAGGACACTAAGAGGCATCATGACTAAATATATGACATTTGAAGAACTGGATCTTTGAAGTATCCTTCTTCTTCTTCTCTTGAACTGGAGTTGATCTTCCACGTATTTTTTCCTTATCAACATTTCTTCATCCTTTTCCTTTCCTTGCATGAGTTGATCAAACTTGGGAATTTGAGCTCGTGCACAAATACCCTACACAAATGGATCCCATGAAGAAGGAAATTCATCAAGAGTTCTTGTAACAATTTCTGCATCATCAATGGTATCTCCAATGGCTTTAATTTGATTCCTCAACTGGGAGACTCTCATGATACAAGTGGCAACTGTATCTAATATGGAGATCATGATACTATGGAGTGAATGCCTGAAGGCTAATTTCTTGCTAGTGTTCTTACTCTTAAAAACCCATGCCAAGGCATCATGCATTTCTTTGGTAGTCTTCAACTTAGCAACAATTGGAATCAGGTGGTCATTTATGGAGTTTGTCAAGATCCTCTTAGCCTTTGATTAATTCTTCTTATGCTTGGATTCCTCCTCAACATTCTTTGGTTCTGATACATTTTCCTTCACATGATTCTAAATCTCATTTTCAACCAACACAAGGAGTATCCTGGTCTTCCAAGATCTGAAATTTGTAGCACCATCCAATCTGTCTTATACTCTGAGACTAGGCACAATCTTAAAAAAGGATCTAAAATACATACTAGTTGTTGAACTCAAAGTTGAGGCTAAAATCAATGGTTGATCTTCAACGAAGCTATGATACCATTTTGAATTCTATAGCATGTGCAATAGAATACAAATTTTTTATCTAATAATTACTTCCTAATTATTTTCAAATAGTATTTCTCATACCACTGATACCATTGAATAATTACACATTAAATATCAATTTTAAATGTAGTGGAAAAAATAAAGATCATAGAAAGGCATCCATGCATAATAGACCCAAAACATTTGCCCTAGGAAACCCAACCTTGGGAGAAAACCTAATAATCTTCCTTTGAGGAGAAATTTTATTTTCAGTAAGATTTAGAAATCATAAATTTGTCTAGAAAAATGTTCCAACATTACAAATCAAATCACCAGTCAAACCTTTTCAAACTACTGCTAATCAACGCTAATCAAACCAGTAAAAAATCATCTTAGAAATCTATAATAAATGTTATTCAAACTCCATTTGGTCAAACTCAGCCTATGGCCAACAGTCTACAGTCAACTCGCATGTGCATCCCTACAGTGAAATTTGTGGTCAAACTTAATCAAACAATTATGGTTAGACTCAATTAAACCACTGCCAAACCGTCAGTCAATCCTTCACATGTGCGGTTGTCAAAGTGTTGGTCAAAATCAATTAACCTCCTCACATGTGTGGCCTCCAAAAGAGAGATAGAAATGGTGATGATGAACACAGATTTCTCCTTAGTTGAATTTCTCTTCCAATAAAAAAGATTGAATGAGTTTTCTGTGTTGATGATGTGTATCCTCACATGAACATTTATTTATATAGATATCTAATAATGAGTGGAGACCCAACAAGTGTCTCCTCAACACAATAAACCCCTTAACTTATTGAGCCTACATTATAACTCAACATTAGACTATAATTGTTTATTGCACTAATGGGTGAAATCCACATTATATAAACAAATTAACCATGCTCTATAAAATATAGATCACTCCATCTTGGAGCAGGCAATTTGAGTATCATGGGACAATCTCCCAAAACCAAACAACAAGGCTAATAGGAGAAAGATTGCCCCTACTCCATTCAGCCCAATCCAAATCAACATGGACCCATCGGTGAATGTATTAATCACCACTAGTCAAATGATCATGACCCCATAGGAGAATGCCTCCCTGATGTTTGCAAAAACATTAACAAATCTCTCACACTAATGTCTTTCTCTTTAAAAAATCATTTTTATATATTTTCTCTCAATGAAACAACCCTAACTTCTCTAACCACCTTTTGAATGGCTCATATTAAATTAGATCTAGGGATAGCATTTAATCTCACACTGAATACACTTTATTTAATTTTCTGTTTAATTTTACTTTTAAGTCATTAATTACAAAAAGTCACCTTTTATAATATAAGTAAAAAAAACTCACTTTTATAATACAAAATCACTTTATATTAAAAAGTTCACTTTCTAGAGAGACAACTTTAATGCGCCCCGCCTTCCCCCCCCAAATGATAAACTTCAAAACATGGAAGAAGACCTCCTAATCTACAATTTATTAAAATTATTTTTGCCTAGTTGTTTGATTAGATCTAAGGGAAATATAATCACAATTTTGAGAAGCCATGAATGTTGCAAAAATAGAAAATAAATCACTCACCAAAATATTTGTTTCCCACACCCTTCTTCTTGCTACCCGCACTAAAAAAACACAACTAAAATGCTTGCTAGCACAATAGGAAGCTCCTCTTGAAGAATAATGTGCGAGAAATGAGTGAATGAAGTGCTTTTTATAAAAAAGAAGAGACTAATAGGGTTTCTAGAGAATTCTATTTATAATTTTTTTAATTAAAACTTGTTAACTAAATGTTTAACTTCAAGAAAAAAATGTTCAAATAAGTTTTTTGGGCTATAGAAGGGACCCACACCCTTCTTGGTCACTTGAGCTAATTGGAAGAAAAAAAAGGTTGAAATGGAGTTTATAGCACCTGAAATAGCTTCAAAAAATTATCAACCATACCATATGGGGTTTTGGAATCGTAAAATGCGATAGAGTATAATCAGTAGTGTTGCAGAGTTGTTTTGGTGTTTCGGGCCAGTTTGGTAACGAGATGGCCCGTACCTAGTTGTTTCTTGCATAGGCATAAAATGATAATAATAATGGTATTTGTGGTGATATTGGTTCATATTTTCATATTGATAAGAAACAAAATAGTGATAACTCTTATTTTGATGACTCTCTTATTTTCAGTACTAGTAATGATAATAATGATGATTGGCATAATCATATGACATACTTGTTTTGGAAAATGCAAACTAAGAAATTCCCCCTAATCCAAAGACAAAGAGATATTTCATCTTAATGAAAATGATAATCATACCTTGCCACTTCCTAGACTTATCTAAGATTAACATTGTTCACGAGATTAGATTGAAGCATATTCCTAGAGAATATTTGTATCCCCTTTACTCTGTTGATAACATAACTATAGAGTTAAAACATAATGGTCATCGCTCATGTATATTAATTTGTTACGACCGTCCCATTTTAATGACTATGGTAGTATGGGACATGATTCTACTTGTAAAATGCACTCAAATACGTTCACAATTGTTACATAATTTGAGTTTAAAGTTTCTAATCACCTCAAAAATAAATATTCGGGTTGCACTAGTGAACAAGAGGACACTTGCAAAAACAATATTGATGAAGTTTGATTTCAAGTAAATTAATTGTTGGGAATTCCTACTGTTATTCAAGGGTTTAGAAATCAACTTTCCAGATATGATGTTGTTCTAGCCATGGATGGCATTCAATTACTGGGAGAATGCCCAATTTTCAATAGGAAAATTTTGAGGTACAACAAACCTTTCATTCCCATTCTCATATTTCTGTGGGAAATAATAGTATGAACATCTCCATCTCCTAAAGATATAATTTCCCATTTGGAGTTCACTTCAACGAAGGATGAGATTTATGGTATATTGGGTGCACAATGGATTGAATAGGAGGCTTTCCCTAAAGTTCATAGCATCACAAAAAAAAACAAAAAAATTCTCTCTCAGTCACATGAGGGAAAGTGTTTGACATTGGTACGTTGGAAATACTAGGGGGTGAATTAGTATTTTGTTACTTTTGACAATTTTTTACTTAGGTAATCTTGAAATTGGATACACATCACATAATTAATCATCCATAATATATGAACATAGATATTAAATAACAAATCAAAATTTGAAGAAGAAATACTTGAAAATAATCCTTCATTTATTACAATTTCTTTTGAGGACACCAATCCTCAGTAAGAACCAACTTACAGTAATTTTAGGCTCCATCATAAACTCAGCCTTCAATACACCAGAACATGCACTCCAAATCAGGCTTGAACTAGATCTTCAAATAGTAAAATTCAACCCTAAAAATTGGCCTTCAAAAAAAAATAACTTGTCCCCTGAAACTTGGCCTTCAAATAAAACAACTCGCTCCCTAAGACTTGACCTTCAAAATAGTAATAATCATCCCTAAAAAGTAGACCTCAAACATACCAATAATCCTTCAAAAGATGTGCCAAAACCCTTCCATAAAAATTTGCTTCAACTCGGCATCACTTCAATTCTTCTTAGTTCATGAGGTGTGAAATTCAGATTTGCTCCTTCACTCTTTTAGAAATATAGCCAAATTGAGTCGAGTGGATATAAATTATCCTTCTCATGCCTATTTATAGTGTATTTGGATGTTTGATTAGGGTAGACTTGTCCACTAATGTCACTGGATGAATATATATTTAATATTCAAAAATTCATTTTTACTCAACTGTAAGGAGTTAGAAGGCATGTCATATATCATTGGAAAGGTCTCGTAATAAAATTTCCAACCATATATCATATGCCCCCATTTGAGCTAGTAAATTGGAATAACAATTCCTTCAAAGATAGGGTATCCAAATGGGGCCTACTTGTATTTTGGTTGGGTCATCTTGACAAAATATTCCATATCTCCTCATTCCTATGGAATTAGATGGAGTGACATATACTGTTAGAAAGACATTAGAAAGGTTTCGAAATATGCTATTTGATTATGTAATTTCCTCTTTACTGTGGAAAACCTTTGACATCAATAACAAACATTTTCACAAGCCTCCCCTTTGTTATTGATGGAAATACTTTGATATCTTCTTCTTCTTATGGTTTCTCCCCTTGTTTGAATTCTCTCCCCCTTTTGCATCAGTAACAAAGGGTGTTCCCCTAATTTTTCTTCCTTTATTGAGATAAAGGAGAGATCATTCCTAACGTTTTCCTGAGATATTAAAAAGTTTCTCTAGGAAGAGGTTGAGTAAGTATGTCAACAATTTGTTCTTTGGTATCAGTGTACTCCATATTGAGATTCTACTCAGTGACGTGTTCTCTGAGGAAATGATACTTGATTGGAATATTCTTTTTTTTTAGTGAATGATATGATTTTTTGAGATATTGACTACACTAGTGTTGTTATGGAAAATAACAATGGGCTAATCAATTACACTTTGATTTCCTATACATTTTGTTTCATTCAAATATCTTGGGTACAAAATTCTATTGTTGTTATGTATCTAGCTTCAACTGTAGAAAGAGATATTGATGATTGATTTCTACATGACCAAGATACAAGGCAATCTCCCAATAAAAATGCACTCCCACTAGTGCTTTTTCTGTCATCAATGCTATGTGCCGAATTAGCATTTTTTATGTTATTAATGTGAAATTTTTACTCTTGGGATACCAAAGCCCAAAATCAACTCTGAACTTTAAGTATCAAAATATCCCTTTTACCACTTGCATATTTGATTCCTTTGGTGTTGATTGATATATTGCAACCATTCCAACTACTTTCATAATGTATAGTCTCGAAGTTGTCAAGTATAGTAAAGTCCCAATCATAAATTTGTAAATTGTTGAACTGACTTTAGGAGATTCATCATCCTTGCTTAACTTGCATCTGGTAATCATAGGAGTATTGACCAATTTTCAAGGAATCTTTACCCTCCCTACAGATCAAAAGTAGTTTGTACCAATGTTGCACGAAGAGAGGATAAAGTGGGTGCATTTTTTGGAAGTGAAGCATCCATTCTACACACACATACACACATATGTATGTATGTCTATATGTATGTATATATGTATGTGTGTTTTTATGTGTGTGTGTAGAGTGGATGCTTCACTTCCAAAAGATACACCCGCTTTGTCCCAACTTCGTGCAACATTGGTACTGAATGGTTTACATTCTTGCATTCTTAATTTCTTGAGAATCTCCTTGAGGTATTTGGTTTCATCAATGTATATTCCTTCATTGGTATAATAAACCTATAGTCCAAGGAAGAAGGATAATTCTCCAATCATTGACATAATCTGAGAAAATCCATGACTCATATCATCATATTGCTTCCAAAAATGAAATTATCCACATATACATGTGTAATTAGTAAGTTCTCATTTTCCATATTGATGTAGATATTGTTTTCATACGCTCCTATTTTGAAGTCTTGTTGTTGAAGATAGTAGTCTAGCCTAGCATACCAAGCTCTTGGAGCTTGCTTTAACCCATAAAAATATTTTCTCAATTTGCACACATAATATTTATTTTAAAATAAGTCAAAACCTTTTGGTTGTTCGATGTATACTTCCTCCTTTAAATATTCATTTATAAAGGCTAATTTAACATCCATTTGAAAAAATATGAAGCCTTTCGAACACAAAAATGCCAAGAAAATTCTTATTTCTTCTAATCTAGAAATTGGAGAAAAAGTTTCTTTGAAGTCAATTCCTTCAATTTGTGCACAACCCTTACAAACAAGTCTCACCTTGTTTATGATAATTTGTCTCTCTTCATTAACCTTGATTTTTAATACCAACTTAGTCCCAATTATGATTTTGTCTTTCTATCATGGCATATGTTCCCAAGTTCCGTTTTTCTCAATTTGATTCAGTTATTATTTTGAAGAATTTACCCAATGTTGGTCCCTATTGGCTTGTGAAAAATCCTTTGGCTCTATTTTGGATAGAAAAGCAAGATTATATTTTCATGATGAATTAGCCATTCTTCTCCGAGTTTGTATTATTGCATCAAAATCTCCAATAATTTGTTTCTTTGGGTGATATTTTTGCATGAATTTAAAATTTGTCTTGGATGGAGAGTATTCTTCCTTTTCTTATTCTTCCTTTGTAGCAATCTCTTTTTGGTCCACATAGATATGGTATATTTTGAATTCTCACTTGTTTTTTCTGCTTCTTTCTCTATCCAAACTTTGTTTATTCTTACAACAATACATTCCACAAATTTGCGTAGTCTTTTATTTTAGAATTTGTAATTTTGCTTCTTGTTGAGTATCCAAGGAAGATTCTTTGTCTACTCTAGAATTACAAACCATGTGGATCTGTGAGAAAACTGCAGACTAGACCATGTACCCAAATTTTGGAACTCCACTTCACTTGGAAAATCATGGTTCCATAGGAATAACCATGGTTCTAGCATGGTTCCACCATGCTTCCCACACAGTTTTGGAAAGCACACACACGATTTTGCAGGGAACTTACTTTTTTATTTTATATTGGAATTTTGGAACCATTATGTGAGGGATCATGCTTCTCAAACACTCCCAAGGTGCTCCCTTGATACTCCCTAGATGCTTCCTAGACTCTCTCAAATGGTAATGTTAAATTTTTAAAGTAAAAGTGGAATTCTCCTTTATCTTTCAATTTCATCCTTTTATTTACATTTTTAACATTACCATAAAATGACTCAATATGTTTGTGAGCGGTTTAAACCTCACCATACTTCATATGGAGAAAACAGAATTTCATATCCCATTCAAAATTCAACAGACTTAATAGTTTTAAGGATTTTAGGATCACTGGGATTGTAGCATTTCATTTGATTATATCATGTATGAGGGTATGTGATTGGAATTTAATCAAGAGAACCAAACCCTATATGCACCCCAATATTGGTGTTTTTTATTGTTGAACTCCTTTGTCATGGCCTTAGAAAAAATGTACCCTTCAATCAAGTCAAAATCAATGATCAGGCATGTTAAGAAATTTATACCATATTTTAAGGCTTGGATTACGCAGTTTGATCAAAATTGGACAATGTTGACTAGTATACCTAGTGAATCAAGGTAGAGAAAAAGGATAGACAAGAGGAGAAGAATCTATATTATAGATGGTTGATGCTCAAAAAATTAATCATTAATGTACTATGGATTTCATTTCTATATTGATTTATATACAACTTTCATGCTTTGATATATTATGCAAATAATTTAGCATTTTTTTATCTTTTTTTTTAAATATAATGCAATGATATATATACACACACACTTCGCTTCCAAGGATTTTTGGAAAATGACACTTCTAATACTTCACTTCATGTAACATTTTTATTGACTAATGCACACTCTTACATTTCGAATTGCTTGAGAATATATAATTATTAAATATATATATTAATATATATATATATATATTATATATATATATATATATATATGCAATTCAGAATGAAAGAATGTAAAGTAGTTTGTACCAATGTTGCACGAAGAGAGGATAAAGTGGGTGCATTTTTTGGAAGTGAAGCATCCATTCTACACACACATACACACATATGTATGTATGTCTATATGTATGTATATATGTATGTGTGTTTTTATGTGTGTGTGTAGAGTGGATGCTTCACTTCCAAAAGATACACCCGCTTTGTCCCAACTTCGTGCAACATTGGTACTGAATGGTTTACATTCTTGCATTCTTAATTTCTTGAGAATCTCCTTGAGGTATTTAGTTTCATCAATGGATATTCCTTCATTGGTATAATAAACCTATAGTCCAAGGAAGAAGGATAATTCTCCAATCATTGACATAATCTGAGCAAATCCATGACTCATATCATCATATTGCTTCCAAAAATGAAATTATCCACATATACATGTGTAATTAGTAAGTTCTCATTTTCCATATTGATGTAGATATTGTTTTCATATGCTCCTATTTTGAAGCCTTGTTGTTGAAGATAGTAGTCTAGCCTAGCATACCAAGCTCTTGGAGCTTGCTTTAACCCATAAAAAGCTTTTCTCAATTTGCACACATAATATTTATTTTAAAATAAGTCAAAACCTTTTGGTTGTTCGATGTATACTTCCTCCTTTAAATATTCATTTATAAAGGCTAATTTAACATCCATTTGAAAAAATATGAAGCCTTTCGAACACAAAAATGCCAAGAAAATTCTTATTGCTTCTAATCTAGAAATTGGAGAAAAAATTTCTTTGAAGTCAATTCCTTCAATTTGTGCACAACCCTTACAAACAAGTCTCACCTTGTTTATGATAATTTGTCTCTCTTCATTAACCTTGATTTTTAATACCCACTTAGTCCCAATTATGATTTTGTCTTTCTATCATGGCATATGTTCCCAAGTTCCATTTTTCTCAATTTGATTCAGTTATTATTTTGAAGAATTTACCCAATGTTGGTCCCTATTGGCTTGTGAAAAATCCTTTGGCTCTATTTGGATAGAAAAGCAAGATTATATTTTCATGATGAATTAGTCATTCTTCTCCGAGTTGGTATTATTGCATCAAAATCTCCAATAATTTGTTTCTTTGGGTGATATTTTTGCATGAATTTAAAATTTGTCTTGGATGGAGAGTATTCTTCCTTTTCTTATTCTTCCTTTGTAGCAATCTCTTTTTGGTCCACATAGATATGGTATATTTTGAATTCTCACTTGTTTTTTCTGCTTCTTTCTCTATCCAAACTTTGTTTATTCTTACAACAATACATTCCACAAATTTGCGTAGTCTTTTATTTTAGAATTTGTAATTTTGCTTCTTGTTGAGTATCCAAGGAAGATTCTTTGTCTACTCTAGAATCATTTTTTTTTCCAAACTATCATCACTTTTATTCATGTAACATTTTCTTCCAAAAATTCTGAAATACGTGACTGAAGTTGGTCTACCTTTCCATTGTCATTGTTAACTCATAGTTGTGCTTTGTTCATGATGCAAAGTATTGCAACAATTGCTTCTTTCCAAAACTTATCTGGTAAATTGGCTTCTAGCAACATTGTTCTAGTTGTTTCTTCTACTGATCTGTTCTTTCTTTCTACGACTCCATTTTATTATGGAGTTCTTGTAACTAAAATTTTTCTCTTCATCCCATTCTTCTCACATAATTCATTAACATCATTTGAGGTAAATTCACCTCCTCTATCTGATCTTAGGAATTTGATTCTTAGATCACTTTCATTTTCAACTAAGCCTTTGAATGATTTGAAAGTATCTAATGCTTCTTTTTTCTTTAAGAAATGAAACAAAAACCATTCTAATATAATGATCAATAAATATTATGAAGTGCCTTTCACCTTGCAAAGTTGGCATTCTTGTTCATCCACATAGATTTGTGTGAACACGCTCTAGTGGCCTTGATGTCAAGCACTACTTTGAATTGAAGCTCACCCTTGTTTGTTTTCCATGTTGGCAAGATTCACATATGGCGCTTGTTGGTTTTGAAATTTTAATCATATCTCCTAATTCATGTGTTCTAATGATTTTTACCAAACTATCAAAGCTCAAGTGCACTGGACTTTTATGCCATAACCAACCCTCACTTGTTTGTCTAATGTAGCATTTGTCTCCTTGAATTTCATCAAGAATATATACATTTATTGGATTCCTTAGATTTTTTCCCACTAATCCTCCTGAATTAGTCTTCCTCATTTCATAATCCTTAGGACGAAAATTGAGATCATAACCTTCATCACACATCTAATTGACACTTAAAAAATTATGTTTGAATCCTTCAATGTACAAAACATTTTATTCTTTAGTCCTACCATAGTCAAGGCATACAATACCTCTTCCAACGATTCTTGCAAATGTGTTGTCTCCAAAAGACACATTACCTCATTTTTCTTCTCTTAGAGTAATAAATTTATTTTGATATCCAACCATTTGTTTAGAATCTAGAGCACCCACTATAAACGAACCACAAATTTTATTTGTTTCAAGCATACATAACTATTTTTCATTTTTTTGTTGGTGGTTCTTCCCATTTTCTCTTCCAAAACCTTTCCCTTGATATTGTTGGAAAGTATCATGTAGCATGCCCACAACTATTGCATCTATAGCACTTTATATTATACTTAGATAATGGTGCAAATGAATTATGATTTATGCTATCATTAGTAACTTTGATTCTGATGTCTATGAACCTATCTTTAGAGTTTTAACGATAACCTTTTCATAATCGTTTTTCAAATAAGCTTTACAATCTCTTGTTTGATGACCATTTTTTTTTATGAAAAACATTGACCCAAAAAAATAGTTTGATACCTAGATGAGTATGGTTGCCTTGATGAAATTTTTCTTTTAAAGTTGATCTGGTTTGGAGATAATCATTGTGAATGGACCCCTTGAGAGCATCAACATAGCATTTTTGTTGTAGCAGTGTTTCCAGACTCCTCCTGTCTCCTATCCTTTCTCTTGTTAATATTGGAGATTTTATGTTTTTCTTCAACTTTCTTACCTAGTGACTTGGTTTTTGCGTCTTCTTTATATGAGGTGACTAAGTATGGTTTCCTTGATGGAATAGTTCTTTTGAAGTTGATGTGCTTTGGAGGAAATCCAAATATTTGATGGTCATTTTCCCTTATCATATTGCTTCTTACATTATGAATATACTGCTTAAGAGCATCAACATATGTGTTTTGGTGTAGCGGTGTTCCAAGACTCCTCCCTTCCCTTGTCCTTACTCTTGCTAAGATTGGAGCTTTTAGGTTTTTCTTCAACTTCCTTACCTTGTGACTTGGTATTTTCTTATTATTTGTATGAGGTATCACCTTTATAACCAAGACCAATCTTTCCATATAGTGATATTTCATTGTTGAGAATAAAATCCATTGTTTGAGAGATTTTAATGTTTTTGTTGAGATTATATAGTTCTTTCCTTAATGAGACAATTTTTGCTTCAAGCTTTTCACAATTTTCTTCCTTTTCTTTTATATGAATGTTCAACACTTCCACTATTTTCGCTTCCTCTCTTTTAGACTTGATGAAGATGATTTTCTTGGTTAGTTCCTTGTTCTTCTTCCTAAGGTTATCAATTTCTTCTAATGCACTTAATAATTCATGCTTCAAGATCCATTATGCCTTCAACACTTTCTCCTTCTGTGTTTTCTTTTTTCTCCTCTATTTTTTCTATGTTGGGTTCCTCATTTGTAGCTAAAAATAAGATCTTTCTTCGATCATTATCAAAATCATATTCTTCTTAAAAAATAATCATTATCATATTTAGAATAGATATTTTTATTTTTCAAATATTTTCCTTTGAAGACCCTTTTTCTAGGTTCTTATTCATCATCATTGTCTTCCATGTAAGGCCACTTTAGTAGAAAAATGTCCTATCTTACCACAATTAAAATAGATGAGAGATAACTTACCTTTGAATTTGGATTCTCCCTTTAGTTGTTTTACTAGCTGAGGCATTTTTGTAACATATTCATCACTAGAACATTCACCACACTTGCATTTATGGACTTCTTAGATGCTTTAATGTTGCTTCCTTATGTGATTATTTTCTCCTCCTCATTTCATATACAGTGAGAAATCCGTGAAGCTCGTCCATTTTTAGATTCTCCAAATCTCTTAATGCTTCTACGGAGAATACCTTGGCATCAAAACACTAAGAAAGAGACCTCAATTTTTTTGAACAATTGTTGTTTCGTTAACTTCTTCACCAAATCCTTTGAGAGAATTAACCACTTCATCTACTCAAAGAAAATAAGCAACAACATCTTCTTCATCATTCATTAATTTCCATGCTTTCAAATTGTCTCTGGAAAGTCTAAATATTTGCCTTCTTTACTTTGTCATCTCAATCATAGTTTCTTACAACCTTGACCCACATCTCTTTATCCTAATCATACTGCATGACATTAACAAATTATGAATATAACAAGCCACATAGAATGGAGTTCATAGATTTTTCATTGGAGACATAAGCCTTTCTCCAATATTGGTCATTTCAAGCAGAGGATGTACCTTATATCCATCTATAATAAACTACCAAAATTCAACACCAAGAGACATCAAGTGTGTTCTCATTCTTATCTTCCAAAAGACAAAAATTGTTCCATGAAAGAAAGGAATTTTGATTGATGCTTCTCAATTGGTCATAGCCCCCTACAAGATATTTTCTAGCTATTATATTATTCTTGAAGAAACATACTCTAATACCAATTGTTGGAAACACTGGGGGGGAAGGTTAACCGATATTTCATTACTTTTGACAAATGTTTACTTAATATTGAAACTAAAATCACATCACATAATCAATCATCAACAATGTATGAACACAAAGATTAAAGTGCAAGTCAAAATTTGAAGAAAAAATACTTCAAAGCAATATTTAATTTATTACAATGTCTTGTGAGGACACCAATCCTTTGTAAGAACCAACTTACAAAAATTTCAAGCTCTGACTTGAGCTCAACCTTCAATACACCAGAACATGGACTTCAAATCAGGCTTGAACTAGATCTTCAAATAGAAAAAATCAACCTTGAAACAACAAAATGTGTCATGTAAAACTTAAATTTCAAACAAAGGAACTCATCCCTTAAGACTCAACCTTCAAAACAATAGTACTTATCCTTGAAAAATAGACCTAAAACTTTCCAAAAGCACTTTAAAAGATGTGCCAATACCCTTCCGCATTAAGTTGCTTCAACTCAACTTTACTTCACTTCTTAGATCATTAGGTATGAAATTCAAACCTACTCCTTCACTCTTCTAAATACAAAACCTAATTCTTGAGTCGAATGGCTGAAAATTATCCTTCTCACACCTATTTATATTGTGTTTCAATGTTTGATTAGGGATGACTTGTCCACTAGCTAGGTTGATTAGTAGAATGTATAGTGAATATTCAAAAATTCATTTATCCTCATTCATGAGGAGTTAGAAGGTATGTAATATATCATTGGAAAGGTCTTGGAATAAGATTTAAAACTACATATCCTATGCTCCCATTTGAGCTAGGTAATTGGAGTAAAAATTACATGAAAGATAGGGTATCCAAATGGGTCTTGCTTGTGCATTGGTTGGGTAATCTTGATCCTTGACAAAATATTTCATATCTCCTCACTCCTATGGAATTAGAGGGAGTTCCATATACCCTTAGAAAGGCCCTGAAATATGCTATTTGAGTATGTAATTTCCTATTTAATTTGGACAACATTTTACATCAATAACAACCATTTTTAACACTCTCCCCCTTTGTTATTGATGGAAATACTTTGATATTTGCTTCTTTTGATAGTTTCTTCCCCACTTTGAATTCTCTCTGTTATCGGGAAATCTAGTGTCCATTCAGAGCTGCTAGTCCCACTAAGATGGGTAGCTATCTTAGAAATAAATAAACTAAAGTTACTTTCATTTTTCTTTATGAGAAGTAGATGGGAGAGAATCAGGGAGTACCAACCTCAGCCTTCGCTTGGCTCCTTGCTTGTTTCTTCTCCCCTTTGACAGTTCTTTGCCGCTCCTTCCTTGCTTACCCCGTTTCAAAGAGCACCTGTAAAGTCAAAGCAGCATAATACCTTCAAATTACAGATATCTACAATCATAAAAAATATAGGACCAGATATATATTGACCACACAAATTCATATATCATCAAACATACAAGAATGTGGAGGAAAACTTAAATAGCTTTATTGATAGAAAGAGTAGAAGAGAGGATTACAACCCATTAATCTGACCCAACATCATCCTCCCAGCATGAAAGCCCTTCTTCACCTCATGAAATGCTTAGATCACCCAACATTATGATATTCCACCAAGAAACCAACAACACTTCCTTACAAAATACAAGATTCTAGCCTCTGGATCTTTGGGATGAGGGATCCATATATAGATGTTTGCAAGGCGGTTAGTTAGCTTCTGGGATTTTGATTAGTGTCCTCTCTCTAATAGTTCTTGGTTCCACTTGGAGATTCATGATCTCTTACTCATCCCTAGGAAAATTCAGAGAGGC
>APFE030635744.1:1405-44556 GCA_000404065.3 Pinus taeda
TTAGAAAATTTCACTGGAAATGAATATGAAATGAGCTATGAAACATCACGAAATACATATGAAACATAAGAGACACATTTGCTACACTCACAACCACATGAATCTCATGAAACAGAGCCGTTGCCTTTCATTAATCCTATATCAAAATATACAATGAAGAAACATATTTTCTTTCCCACGGTCTCCTAGAAGTTACAAGCCAATCAACCCTTTGCAAATAGTTTTCATACAATATATAGAATGTTCCATGAGGAGATAGAATTCCCAAGAGTTGGGGAGTTACTCGAATCATTACAAAATGGAGGTGGAAAGCCAACCATTAGCTACAGGTGCAGTGTTACAAAGATGACAAATAGCTTGGGTGATTGTTTGCCTTCCTTTGCCACTTGGATAGAAGCCAATCTAGAGTGGAAATACTTTAAATGCCCCCTTAGGTGCCGAAAAAGTGAAATGTAGATGAGCGGGCCCACTCAGAGAAGTCGCGAATCGAAATTTCGCGAAATGGAGGTGAAATTGGCCTTTTTCCCTATATGCGTTGTGCCACTTTCTATATGCACTGCGCCACTTTGGAGCCTATTTTGAGGCACTTCCAGGAGTCCAAAATGTGCACAAGTGTGCTTGTTGGAAATCCAGTCCTCCCTACTCTCCAACCCAAGTGGAATTTATAAATCTGGTGCTCATTTTTCCCTCCAAATCTTCATTCTCCCAAGACTTCTCCCTGTGTGTCAAAATAGGGGCAGAGAGGCCATTTTCTGGGTGTTTTTGACCTCCTGGAGACTCACATCATGCCCAAATTTATTTTCCAAGCACTAGTAATCATGATTTTGAATGCTCAATCCAAAAATACAAGCCATTTGTCATTTGGAGCTCCCAATCCGCACCGTGCAGGGAGAAAAAACCTATGTTTTGACTAGAAAATTACCATGTGACCAAAATTGCCCCAAATTTCTTGAAATTTGGGCTAGAGGTTCTCTAAGAGGCACTATGCTAGGCCACAGAAGCTTCAGCCAAGATTCAAAGTCGATCTTGCTCTTTTGCCTCTTTTGCCTCTTTTGTTGCTTTGCTCAATTTTGCCTTCAAGCTCCTTATCCGGGCCTTTGCACTCATGTTACGTGCCCTATAATGATAAACGATCCTCCTCAGTATGGTTTTGTCTTTGTCGGCCTTCTCCACTAGTCTCTCTAGCTGGATGTTGATCCGCTCTACCCAAGACTCACGGTCATTGTTGATCTCTTGCTCCAAGGTAGTGATCTTGATCCTCCTTTGTTGGGCAGCTTGTTGATTCTCACGGATGTTTTGCAGCTCCATGATCTCATGCTGGTCCTCAAGCTGTTTGTTCCTCTACTCCAAATACTTGATGATCCATTTGGCCCTCTCTACATTGAGTGACAATTCTTGGATTTCCATGTTCTGCTCCTGAATAGTCATCCTAAGTCGGGCACTCTCCACATCTGCGTCATCATCCTGAATGAGGATGAAATTGGCCTCCTATTCACTTGATGGCCCCTCATCATGCATGGGCCTCTTGCCCTTATCCTGTACCTGTGTAGTCGATGCCAGAAGCGAGGCCCCTTCCACCCCGGGTGGAGATAACACTCGCTTTGCTGCTGTAAACAAGTGCCTACTGCCTCTCTAATATGTAACAAATACTGGCATAGTAGTGGTCTCACGGCACTCATATTGATGAGAAGGACCACCTATCTCATGATTTGGCTCTGATAGTACCTGTGAAGTGTTGAAGAGGTCATGGGAGATGAAGTCCTCCCAAGCAATGCCCTGCAATCCCAACTGATGATCCACCAAAATCCGGATAAGAGAAAAGTGATACATGCTGTTAAGCTGCTGCTGAGGGGTCTTATGCTGCATGAAGTTGTTCATCCTCTCTATGTTCCTGCATATGAAAAATGGGAGGTTCATCATCCGCACCCTGGTAAAGTACATGAGCAACCTGATGTGATAGGCATATAGACGAGAGAACCTCCCCTCACAGCTGAAGTATTTCATGATCAATTTCATGAGTGGAGCATACTCATCTTTCAAATATTCGAATGGAAAGACTCTTGTGAGCTGCCTCAAGAATCTAGCTTTAATGTAAGGTTAATAGTGTTGCCTATCCACCTTCTTTTTCTTATGCCACTATTCTCCAACATTCGGTATGCCGGTTGCCACTGATATAGTTTCGGGTGTCAATGTGAAGATGACCCTGGCCAAGATAGACTGACCTCCATGTAGGTGAAGCACAAAAAGACGGGCTAGCTCATGATGAACTCTAACATTAGCCACCCTTTGAAAAAATTCAAAACATGATAGATGCTGGAAACATGACATGGCAAGAGGGTAGGCCTGCAATTCAGTGAGGGTAGTTGGCTCATCCCTAACATGTTTTCCACTCTTGTGATGCCTCCTAGGAGCCTGTTCTTCCGAGGATGAATCACTTTGTGTCTCCATCTCATACTCTGATGAATGCTCTGATGCCATGACGGCTGTGTGTATTGTACTTAGGCTGCCCTTTGATGATGGTGTGAGCTAGGTGTTGTTGTGATATCTGCCACCAAGGGGAACAATGAAACAAGGGAGTATTAGGAAGGGAGTAATATGATGGTAATAGGGGTTATGGGGAGAAGTTTGTTTAGGGATATGTAGGGGGTTTGGGTATTTGATAGTGTAGGGTTTTGGGGTTTTGATAGGGTAGGGTTTTGGGGTGTTATGATAGGGTAGGGTTTTGGGGTGTTATGTTGACAAATAAGAGGAAGGGATAGGGAATAGGGTTTGGTAGTGTTTTAGGGTATGGATAATAGGAAAAATGAGAGAGGGGGATAGGGAAAAATGGTAGGAGACGGAAAAATGGTAGGAAAACAGAGCCTTGGCATCAACACCACAATTATGCAACCCTAGCCACCATAGTTTTGATGTTTTTTGAGTGGTTGGTTTTATGAGTTTTATGGCAATTAAACATAGCCAAGAACCACCATATCATCCATAAAATTTGATGAGCAAGCCTTGATATAGAGCCTACCTGTCAATTTGATGGGTATCACAAGCAATTTGAGGTGATTTGGCACGATGTCAACCCTTTGTGGGTGTGCGCCACGCGCCAAACCTAGTGCGCCGCGCCCGTTGAAATTTTACACTGTGGGGTGGCTTTGTGTGCGCCGCACCCTATGTGTGCGCCGCACCCGTTTGTGTATGCATCGCACCCTGAAAACCGCCTCCAAATCCACTCTAAACATGCACTATGCACTCTCAAACACTTTGCAATGTTTCCCTATGCACTTGATTTGCACAATGACTTTGCTTTGGTGGAAACTTGTATATAAAGGCTTTGAAGTCATGGGTTTAATTTTTTCCTCTTGAAAAACCCATTTTGCTAATGTTGTGTTTTGACACTTTTTCATTGACTTAAAGCAACACTGATTTTCACTTTTCCCTTTGAAATTTTAGCTCAAATGATGAAAATTTCGGCACTCTTTGCTAGGGATTGCACGACAGGACATTTGGCCATGGAAACCATGACTGCATCTGAAGAAATCAACTGACGACTTTTTTGAAAATTTTATCACCAATGACACTGTTTGACTTTTCTTCAAAACAGAGTTTTGAAGAAGAGTCGAAGTCTATCCACATGACGATGAAACTCTCTGAATCATAACTCTGTAAGGGCCTCACTCTAGCCTACATGGCTTTATTGGATATGTTTACAAACCAAATTGATTAATCCCTAGACCTAATGATCGAAAATGACTTTTGTCCATTAAAGGACCAGACCTTGATTGTCATGAAATTTGGTGATGCTTGACAAAATACCTAAGCCAGCAGGAGCCAGACATGAGGGGAAATGACTATCATGACCTTTTCCGTCAGATTATGGCATGCCCCTAGCGGAATGTAGCTGAGTGAATGGAGCGAGACTCCTAAAAATGAGATGCATAAAGAGTTTTGATCTGTGATGGAGGACTGACTAGATCGACTCTAACATTGGCTCCAATGGGGGATGGTAGCTCCTTGGAGGTGCCAAGAACAAAAAATCTCTGGAAGAGCTAGAGAGTGCCTTCATCCATTGGGCTATGGAGTCATTATTTCGACGAAAGACACAAGACTCTGACTCATTTATGAAACTAAAATGACCGAAAAAATTGACTCAAATTTGACATTGAAATGACTTGAAGACTAACTTGACAAACTCTAACAAACTGAAATAAAATGGTATTTACAGTGACAGTGGAAGTAGTGTTAATAGCTCAGAAATGGTACCGCTTGAGCAGTCGACCATTGATCGGCCCTCCTGGACAATCTTCCCCATTCATTTCCTTAAGAAGAAAGGCATTTGGACCCCGATATGCTGCAATTTTAAAGGGACCTTTCTAGAGGTTCTCGAACTTACCGTGCTTGCCTTTCTCCTCATTCCTTGCATCCCACTTCAACACCACATAATCCACCTGAAATTTGTCCACCTTTGCCTTTCTGTCATAAGTCTTCATTATTTTCTCCTGCAATTTGGATGTGTTCTTGAAAACTTCTTCTCTGGTCTGCTGCAAGTGGACCATTTGATTCAACCTTCTCTGCATGGGGTCTTCTTCACTGTTGGCCTCCTAAAGAAGTTTGACTACCGGGGTAGCAAGAGAGGTAGGAAATACTGCATCAACTCCATAAACGAGCTCAAATGGTGACGTACCAATGGATTTCTTCTGACTGACCCGATCTGCCCATTGACCAACCTCTTATGCCAGCTCTTCTTGTTTATTTCCAGCAGCTTCTTGATTATGTTGACCAATGATTTGTTCGAAGACTCCGCTAATCCATTGCCTTGCAGATGATAGGCAGTTGAGTGACCCAAGATGATGTGATATTTATGACAAAACTCTACCATCCTTTTTGATTTGAAAGCTGTTGCGTTATCAGTGATTAGCTTATTCGGAACAACCAAAGCGAGACAAGATGTTATTTTCAAGGAATGAAATGATTACCGCATCAGTAGCTTGTCTGGTGGGAATTGCCTCAATCCATTTCATGAAATAATCTGTCGCTGTGAGGATCCATCTATGCTGACCGAAAGAAGCGGGATGAATTTCACCAATGAAATCCAATCCCCATTGCTGGAAAGGGGCACTCACCTCTATAGGCTTAAGTGGTAAAGGCTGTAACTTCTACTTTCTTTCGAAAATATGACACTTATGACAACGCTTAACCATCTTATATACATCAGCAAACAATGTCGGCCAATAGTACCCCGCTCTTAGAATTTTATTTGTTGTTGACTTCCAAAAAAGGTGACCACCACAGTCTCCTTGGTGGAAGTCCTCCATGACTTTCTTTGCTTCCTTTTCCACCAAACAATTTAACATAATGCCACCGGGATCTTTCCAATACAGTGCAGAATTTAGAATGCAAAACTTGGCAGCTTTCAACTTGAGTGTTCTCACTTTGTTTCTAGTCATGTCGGGTGGTGGTGACAAATTTTTAAGCACATATATGATATCTGAATACCATGGAGAAAGAGAAAACATTTCAGATACCTGAATTGATGATCCTTCCTCATTCTCATCGGACATAGCAACGATCAGATTTATGTCCAACGCATGCAAGTTTGATTCGGCCATTAACTTTTCCAATCCTTGCCCTTTAACCAACTTTGTGGGCTTTGTTTCCACATCATATTCCAGCAAGGTTGCAATCCATTTGCCTCGTCTTCCTTCCAGATCGGTCTGTACTAAAACATCTTTGACAGCAGCGTTAGGAACATATGCCAAAATATGAGAATGTAGAATATATACCCGGCAATCTTTCAATGCCTTCACAAGTGCCAGGGCTTGCTTCTCAATGATCTTGTTTATTAAGGCTGCATCTCTTATAGCTCTGCTGAAGAATGCAATGGGTCTTTCATGATCATCTCTTTTCTGCAATAACACCGTTGCCATAGTATGCTCTGAAGCGAATGAAAACAATATGAAATCCTGAGTGTAGTCTGGGCTGACTGGAACTGGAGCTGAGGAAAGAGAAATTTGACCAAATTGAAAGATTTTATAGCCTCCTCCGTCCATTTGACTTGGCTGTCCTTCTTAAGCATGTTTGTCATCTCTCTTAGGTGTTCAGCAAGATTGGGTACAAAGCGGCGTAGAAAACTCATTTTACCATTGAAAGATTGTATCTCTTTTTTATTTCTAGGCAGATCGATTTGTTGAATTGCTTGCACACATGTTGGGTCAATACGAATGCCATCTTTTGAGATAATGTGCCCGAGTAGTTTGCCTTCCTCCATGGCGAACAAGCTCTTCTTCGGATTCAGCGACAAACCATATTTTATGCACTTTTGGAAGACAATTTTTAGATGGTACATGTGCTCTTCATCAGATTTGGAAAACACTGTCAAATCATCCAGGTACACCACCAAAAAGACATCCTTCTCATTTGTGAAAGCCAATTCCATTGCACGCTGAAATGTGGCACCCCGCATTCTTCACACCGAAAGGCATTTTAGCGTAATGAAAGGTTCCCCATGGAGTGGTGAACGCTGTCTTGTCTCGGTCATCTTCATGGATAGAAACTTGGTTATATCCGGATTAACCATCAAGTAGTGACATACGATATGCTCCCACTACTCGCTGAAGTATATGGTCCATTTAGGGCAGTGGATAGTTGTCTTTCAATGAAACTTTATTGAGATTTCTAAAATCAATGCATAAGCAAATCTCACCTGTCTTCTTTCGTACGAGCACCAAGTTAGAGATCCAATCTGAAAATCTGATAGGAACAATGATTCCTGATTTGTACAACCTGTTTATCTCCTTTTCAATTGATGGCAGCAACTTGGATTTAGCCTTCTCAACTTCTGTCTGAATGGTTTTTGATTGGGCTTGATGGGTATAGTGTGTTGAATTATGTTGGTATCATATGTCTTTAAGTCATAATAATCCCAAGCAAACACATCTGTAAATGAAGACAACAAACTGATATATTTGTCCTTGATCTTTGGTGGCAATGCTTTGGATAATTTTACCAATTTAGGATTAGCAGTTGTTCCGATATTGACCTCTTCCACACACTTCTCTGTTGGATGCAATGTTGGCTTGCAGACTACATCATCTTGATCAAAGATTTCTTCTAAAGGTATCAAGCCTTTAGGAATAACGTTATTCTTTAGCTGCAACACGTCCATTTCATTGATCTGCACCTCATCTGTACCATTACCTTTACCATCGTCATTTTCTACATCAATTGAGGTCTCTTTGAACTTGCCTTTGTTTTGCTAAAAATCATCAATCTCGTCATCATCTTGGAAAACTTGCCAATATCTCTGATTATCTGGAATGGTTGGATGATGCTTGACATGGATTTCGAATTTATTGCTGGAGTTCATTGGGATTTTCAAACTACTTGCTGCCTTGCCAAGAGCATCAGCAATACTATTTTGTATACGAGGCACACATGTCAAGGTGTATTATGAAAATAATTTTAGTATGTCTAGAACTGCATTATGGTAAGCCCGCATCTTAGGATGCTTTGCTTGATATTCGCCTCTGACCTGCTTGATAACCAATTCAGAGTCGCCATATACTGAAATCCTCTTAGCATTCAGCTTTCTTAGAATCTTTAGACCAGCAATCAAAGCTTCATACTCAGCTTCATTATTTGAGCACTCAAAGCCAACTTGTAAGAGCATACCCACACGTTACTAGGGACTTTGTTCGGGGCGGAGAAAGGACTGCATACCCAAATTCCAATTCCAGCGCCATCATTTCCCACTGCTCCATTGAAATCCATGGTCCACAAACCTTCTTCCTCCTCTTGCAAGTGTTGGAAATCTGTTTGTTGTGCCTTGTCTGCTTGCTGTCCATTACTTTCAGCTGATTGCCCAACGGTGTTCTGCTGTTCTTGTTCTCCTTTCTTTAAAACTCCTCTGAAATTTTCTGTTATTTCTGGAATATCATCTGCCTCTACTAACTGACTATCGATATCATTGAAACTATCTGAATACAAAAAGAAAGACTCTAAATCTGTATGTACATAATTAATCAGATGATTTATCAGTTTCTCCTTGCTTGTGATCATGTATTTCATTTTTTGTTCCCGATACAATTTCCTCATTTGGCCAAACACCGGAATCGTTGCATAGGAGAAATCTAACTGTAGTGTCCCTTTCAATTTAGCTACCCAAGACCTGGAAAGGAGCATGCCAAACCTGGGAGGAATATCTGCTACAACAACGTCCATCAAAACATTCTTCATTAGGAACTGATCCAAACTCACAACCAAATCTTTGATGAGTCCTATACATCTTACTCTGCTGGAATCAAACAAATAGAGATCATGGTATTTCCGGGTGATGTCTGACCCAGTTTATCCATGATATCCTTGGGCATGAGATTGTGAGCAGCTCCAGAATCGAGCATGGCATTATGTAGCACAAAATCACGCAATCTTAAACTGATATAAAAAGGTGGCACATCACTATCAGGAGACTCACCATTTGATGCTAGCCCAAAAATAATTTCAGGTTGATCATCTTCGACATTCACCATGTCGGACATTGGATCTAAATTCAACATCTTAGATACTTGTCCTCTATAACTGTTGTTCCTCATTATTTCAGTCAAGGGAATGGATACCTTTAATTTAGAAATCTCATTCTCTAAATTAAAAGCGGGAATCTTTTCTACCTCTTTGACTGGGATTTCTTTCCTTTCCTTTTCTTTCGATGCAACTTGTTGATGTGATTGTTCTGCTGATGGTGATTTGCTACTCTCCAGATCAACCGCCTCCTTTCCTTTCCTTTGTGCAACTGATGAATCATTCTTTGATGCTTCAACATCCTTCCTTTTCTGAATTTGTTTGACTAGCACATCTCTGTTTCTAAGTGAATATCACTACTGCTGGGCGGACAAAGCATTCATATAGCCCCTTTGGTACTCATCTGATTCTTCCTCCAAGACGGTATCATTTGCTAGAATGAAATCTACGTCTTTCTGTACAGCTGAACTCTCTACATACTCCTCATCCTCAGTGAGATAAATAGGCAAATCATCAGGAGTAAAGAGGTGATTTTCTTCACCTAGTACATTCCCATCCTCATCTGATTCCGGTCCATGCCCAAAATTTTGCTGCAAAGGTGTTTTTACTGGCCGTTGTGTTGTCTTCTCTTGGGCTCGCTGATCTCTCTGTCTTATTCTATATTGTGGTTGTTGCCGACCACAAAAGTTAGGATTTCTAACTTGTGGCTCCGGTTTGTCAAGTTTCATCCTTTCAAGCATCTGCAGTACCTTCCGAAGTAGTTGATCTACCGAGGAAGATTCTTCCTTTATGGTGACCTTCTTTTCTGCCTTTGCTCTAGCTCTCTTGTTCAACAAATTTGCTTCAACGCTGACCGCTATCTTCTGCATGTCTTCCATTGTGGCATGTTCTCTCTCTCTTAATTGATAAGCCATGTCAGCATCAAAACCATCCAGGAACTTCACCATGGCTAGTCCCACAGGTGGGCTTAGATGATCTGGAATTTCGTTATAAACTGAATTGAATCTAATGCAATAGTCTTGGACCGACTCACCAGGGTTTCTTTTGATTTTCTCATATTCAGCCAGAATTTGAAGAGGATTCTTCTTCACTTCCCAGCGGTTTAAAAATTGTCTTTGTAGGTCAGCCAAGGTAGCGATACGTGCAGCCGACAAACCTCTGAACCATTTCCTCACTTCACCTGCAAATGTCTGTACAAAGAGTCTCATTGCCACATTCTCCACATCGATCTCATGAAGTTCATAGAAATCTTCCATTCTGTCCACATGTTGCTGAGCAGTAATGTTGTTAGGAGTGCCATCAAAAAACGGGATTTTGTTTTGATAATCTGCGTGCATATCATCTAAAACTTGAGGCAGAACAAGGGGTGCAAAACGGGCAACCATCACTCTCGGTGGATTTGTCCTCGGAGGTGTTGGAGGAGTGTGCACAGTCTGTAAGGGGCTAGGAATTGGAGTTTGAAGCTGAGCTACAATGTAGTTATCAATCGATTGGTTAGCCCTTTCCGTCTCCAAGTCTACAAGAAACTGTGGATTGTGGACAGTATAGTCAACCGCCCTTTCAGATTTGGTTTCAAACAACGATAATTCAAAATGTTCATCAAACTCTAGCTCTTCAATATACTCAAAAATGTCCGGGCATGAATGGGATTTGAACACGGGCGATATAAAGCTTTCTTGATGACGAATTCTTGAAATCAATTTGGGGTTTTCATAGATGTGCGGGGGATTTGGATCTGGATTAGCTCTGGTATATCTTCTAGAAGCCAGCGTGCTATTGAAAAAAATCAAAGGACACAACCAACTTTACTCAGCCTATCAAATCCTAAACTTATCATCCGGAAGCTTAGAATTATCAAGAAGTAAGGGGATTGATTTCGTTCCCCAGTGGAGTCGCCACTATGTTAGCACCTAAATCTGCCTTAGGCTGAAGGAAGGCAAAATTCAGGGTAACCACAAGCCACGCTCAGTCTGGTAGCTAGCCCTACCAGAACAGGAGAGGGCTCTCTCCGAGTCACGCTCAGTGAATAGATAAACGATATGGCCTGAGATGACTTACAGTGAAATATTGATCTTAGGCTAGTAAGTAAATATGGATACAAAAAAGTAATTTTTTTATGAATGACTGAGTTTTTGGGATAGTATGGGACCAACGGACAACAATGAACAAATAATTTAATACAAAGGCACAGATTACTTCGTGAGGCAAGACAGGCAAAAATTCTGGCAATTTAGTTTGAAATAACGCGGAATGGAGAGATTGCTTAGGAGAGTGAAAAGGGCATAAGTACATGAATCCTTTTCAACAGAAGAAAGAACATTGAACATGGAATTTTCCCATGAGTAGAGCAATAAAATTGAATTCTACCTTATCTAACTTAGAAAATTTCACTGGATATGAATATGAAATGAACTATGAAACATAATGAAATACATATGAAACATAAGAGACACATTTGCTACACTCAGAACCACATGAATCTCATGAAACAAAGCTGCTGCCTTTCATTAATCCTCGGTCAAAATATACAATGAAGAAACTGAGTTTCTTTCCCACAGTCTCCCAAAAATTACAAGCCAACCAACCCTTTGCAAATAGTTTGCATACAATATATAGAATGTGCCATGAGGAGAACGACCAAGAGGTGGGGAGTTTTTCGAATCATTATAAAATGGCGATGGAAAGCCAAACATCAGCTATAGGTGCAACGTTACAAAGATGACAAATGGCTTGGGTGACCGTTTGCCTTCCTTTGCCACTTGGATAGAGGCCAAACTCTTTAAACTTTGCCTTAGTTGCCGAAAAAAGTGAATCATAGATGAGCGGGCCCACTTGGAGAAAGTCGTGAATCGAAATTTCGCGAAATGGAGGTGAATTTGGCCTTTTTCCCTATATGCACCGTGCCACTTTGGAGGTTGTTTTGAGGCACCTACAAGAGTCCAAAATGTGCCCAAGTGTGCTTGTTGGAAAGCCTGGCCTATCTACTTTCCAACCCAAGTGGAATTTCTGAATTTGGTGCTCATTTTCCCCTCCAAATCTTCATTCTCCCAAGATTGCTTCCTATGTGTCAAAATAGGGGCAAAGAGGTCATTTTTTGGGTGTTTTTGGCCTCCTGGAGAATCAAATCATGCCCAAATTTCTTGTCCAAGAACCAGTAGTCGTAATTTTGCATGCTGAATTCAAAAATGCAAGCCATTTCCAATTTGGAGCTCCCAATTCTGGCACGGCGCACAGGGAGAAAAAACCTGTGTTGTGACCAAAAAATTTCCATGTGACCAAAATTGCCCCAAATTTCTTGAAATTTGGGCTGGAGGTTCTCTAAGAGGCACTATGCTGGGCCGCAGAGGCTTCAGCCAAGATTCGAAGCCAATCTTGCTCCTTTTGCATCTTTTGTCTCTTGGTTTCTCTGCTCAATTTTGCCTTCAAGCTCCTTATCCGAGCCTTCGAACTCATGTTTCGTGCCCTGTAATGATAAACCATCCGCCTCAGTATGGTTTTGTCTCTGTCGGCCTTCTCCAGCAGCCTCTCAAGGTGGATGTTGATCCGCTCGAGCCAAGACTCACGGTCATTGTTGATCTCTTGTTCCAAGGTAGTGAGCTCGATCCTCCTTTGTTGGGCAACTTGTCGATTCTCACGGATGCTTTGCAGCTCCATGATCTCATGTCGGTCCTCAAGCTGCTTGATCCTCTGCTCCAAATACCTGATGATCCATTTGGCCCTCTCCAAATTGAGTGACAAGTCTTGGATCTCTGTGTTCTGCGCCTGAATGGTCATTCTAAGTCTGGCACTCTCCACATCTGCATCATCATCCTGAATGAGGATGAAGTCGACCTCCTGTTCACTTGATGGCTCCTTGTCATGCATGGGCCTCTTGCCCTTGTCCTGTACCTGTGTCGTCGATGCTGGAAGTGAGGCCCCTTCCACCCTGGGTGGAGATAACACTCGCTTTGCTGCTGCAAACAAGTGCCTACTGCCTCTCTGATATGTAACAAATACTGGCATAGTAGTGGTCTCATGGCGCTCATACTGATGAGAAGGACCACCTATCTCATGTTCTACCTCTGATAGTACCTGTGAATTGTTGAAGAGGTCACGGGAGATGAAGTCCTCCCAAGCAATGCCCTGCAATCCTAACTGATGATCCACCAAAATCCGGATAAGAGCAAAGTGATACACGCTATTAAGCTGCTGATGAGGGGTCTTATGCTGCATGAAGGTGTTCATCCTCTCTATGTTCCTGCATATGAAAATGGGAGGTTCATCATCCGCACCCTGGTAAAGTGCATGAGCAACCTGATGTGATAGGCATATAGACGAGAGAACCTCCCCTCACAGCTGAAGTATTTCATGATCAATTTCATGAGTGGAGCATACTCATCTTTCAAATATCTGAATGGAAAGACACTTGTGAGCTACCTCAAGAATCTGGCTTTAATGTAAGGCTCATAGTATTTCCTATCCACCTTCTTTTTCTTATGCCACTGTTCTCCAACATTCGGTATGCCGGTTGCCACTAATATAGTTTCGGGTTTCAATGTGAAGGTGACCCCGGCCAAGATAGACTGACCTCCATGTAGGTGAAGCACAAAAAGACGGGCCAACTCATGATGAACTCTAACATTAGCCACCCTTTGATGGCAGGCCTGCAATTCAGTGAGGGTAGTTGGCTCATCCCTAACATGTTTGCCACTCTTGTGATGCCTACTAGGAGCCTGTTCTTCCGAGGATGAATCACTTTGTGTCTCCATCTCATACTCTGATGAGTGCTCTGATGCCATGACGGTTGTGTGTACTGTACTTAGGCTGCCCTTTGATGATGGTGTGTAGCTAGATGTTGCTGTGATATCTGCCACCAAGGGGAACAATGAAACAAGGGAGTATTAGGAAGGGAGTAATATGATGGGAATAGGGGTCATGGGGAGAAGTTTGTTTAGGGATATGTAGGGGTTTGGGTATTTGATAGTGTAGGGTTTTGGGGTTTTGATAGGGTAGGGTTTTGGGGTGTTATGATAGGGTAGGGTTTTGGGGTGTTATGTTGAAAAATAAGAGGAAGGGATAGGGAATAGGGTTTGGTAGTGTTTAAGGGTAGGGATAATAGGAAAAATGAGAGAGGGGGATAGGGAAAAATGGTAGGAGAGGGAAAAATGGTAGGAGAACAGAGCCTTGGCATCAACACCACAATTATGCAACCCTAGCCACCATAGTTTTGATGTTTTTGAGTGGTTGGTTTTATGAGTTTTATGGCAATTAAACATAGCCAAGAACCACCATATCATCCATAAAATTTGATCAGCAAGCCTTGATATAGAGCCTATCTATCAATTTGATGGGTATCACAAGAAATTTGAGGTGATTTGGCACGATGTCGGCCCTTGTTGGGTGTGCGCCGCGCCCGTTGAAATTTTACACTGCAGGGTGGCTCTGTGTGTGCCGTGCCCCTCTGTGTATGCGCCGTGCCTTGAAAACTGCCTCCAAATTCACTCCAAACACGCACTATGCACTCTCAAACACTTTGCAATGTTTCCCTATGCACTTGATTTGCACAATGACTTTGATTTTGGTGGAAACTTGTATATAAAGGCTTTGAAGTCATGGGTTTAATTTTTTCCTCTTGAAAAACCCATTTTGCTAATGTTGTGTTTTGACACTTTTTCATTGACTTAAAGCAACACTGATTTTCACTTTTCCCTTTGAAATTTTAGCTCAAATGATGAAATTGTCGGCACTCTTTGTAGGGATTGCACGACTGGACATTTGGCCACGGAAACCATGACTGCATCTGAAGAAATCAACTGACGACTTTTTTGAAAATTTTATCACTAATGACACTGTTTGACTTTTGTTCAAAACAGAGTTTTGAAGAAGAGTCGAAGTCTATCCACATGACGATGAAACTCTCTGAATCATAACTCTGTAAGGGCCTCACTCTGGCCTGCATGGATTTATTGGATATGTTTATAGTCCAAATTGATTAATCCCTAGACCTAATGATCGAAAATGACTTTTGTCCATTAAAGGACCAGACCTTGACTGTCATGAACTTTGGTGATCCTTGACAAAAGACCTAAGCCAGCAGGAGCCAGACATGAGGGGAAATGACTAGCATGACCTTTTTCATCAGATTATGGCATGCCCCTAGTGGAATGCAGCTGAGTGAGTGGAGCGGGACTCCTAAAAATGAGATGCATAAAGAGTTTTGATCTCTGACGGAGGGCTGACCAGACCAACTCTAACACTCACTATATTCGGACATCTTGACATGCAGGTCTCTTGCCACAAATTATGCCATGTTCTTATTAGAATGATACTTATTGTTAAAGATTAAAGTTGTAAGAGTTGGGAAGCCCATCGAATTAAAGACAACCAAAGATTTTATAAGTTGATGTAAGGAACATGGGGCAAAAGTCCAAAGGCTTCTTTCCGAATTTTATCTGCATAATTTCATATTGGAGGAAGAAGTGGATAAGAATCCTAGCCCATTTGTTGGAGATATTCAATTCCATGCTTTTATCTCTTTTGCAGTTAATCAACTTAAGTGGTTTAAGGCTTATAATTTGTTCCAAAGACAGGAACATAAGTTGGATCTCTGGGTAAGGAGTGAGCCTACTCATCCTTTGCAATTGTTTGCTAAACATAAAAGGCTGATGACGCAAGAAGGCATGATTCAAATTTTAGGGCCCATACATAAGAAAATTTTACAGACAGGAACAACATATTTCCTCTCCATTCAGGAAATATCCCTGATTGCATCCAAAATGAGATGGACACTCTCAACTAACAATGTTAAGGAAAGAGAACCATTTAATTATGGGAATTTCAAAGCTGCTGCGAGCCAGTTAATCACATACAATAATCTTATCTTGAGGGAAGGACCTTACTGGTTGGGATGTCGATTTAGGTGTCCCATTATTTGGTATCCTCCTAAGGGGTATCATTCTGACTATGAGTTATCGGAAGGACATGAAAAGACAGCCTTGGCAAATCTGGCACAACGTCATGGTTTTAGGCCTGATAAAGAAACCTTTTTTCTAGCTTACTCCTTAACTACATTACATGGGAATTATTCATTTTTCATGAGGACATGAAAAAAGGTAAGCATGGGAGTATGTTGATCCTTGCAATAGGTATGTATTTACTTATGATTACTGTCTTTTCCTCTTTTCTTATCCATTTTGTGCCATGATATAATAACATATTGATAGGATTTTGATAAGGAATGAATGAAACTTTTCTTGATACGATTTGATCGACCAAACTAACTCTCATTGTTTTTTATGTAGAAAAACAACATATGGAACAACTATTGTTCCCAAGTCGGAACAACAGATGGAACAACTGTTGTTCCCAAGTCGGAACAACAAAAGCTAATCAAGGAAAATGAGATGCATCGTGTGCGGTCAAACCAAGGAACGAATGTAGAATATTAACGCAAGATGGGAGAATTGTCTGAAGATAGCATTTAGTTGTGAATCCCTCGGGATCTCCTGGTCCTAAGGGATCACATTTATCTTTTTCATTGACTATAAAGAGGAAAACCGAAGAGGGATCTCTTGTCTTTTACTTCAATTGTAATTTTAATTTACATAGGCGTGATTCTGAAGAACGAGATCATATTGCAATGACAAGTGACTTTGATGACTAATATATAACTTGCGTTGTTTTTCATTCGGATATTTTGAAGTAGCTCAGTAGTATTAGCTGGTGGCTAGGGCCCAATCTTTGGTGGATCTTACTGTTGTTCCTTGTTTTATACTTTTTCCATTTCCTGCAAGTTTATTCTGCTTTACAGCTTTGTAGTTGATTTACTTTCGTTGATTCAGATTTCCTGTATTCATTTCATCAATGCGCAGTCTTAGTTGGTTTTTATTTATTCATGTCGTGGATTGAATTTGTTATCAGATAAAGAATCATTCCTGGTTAACTAAAGAATAGAGCGTTATTGATTAAATTCCTTCCTTCTATCAAGTAGTCTAAGTCCAGCTGAAAGAGGTGAGTTAATGCTACGGTCCTCTTGGTTGATTATTATTTGAATTGGTTAAGATAGAAATATGGTTTTGTTTGATATTGAGTGATGATGCTTCAATGAATTATTTCTCTTAAAGTTACAAGCTTGAGATCTATGATTGCATCTGTTTACTCTTGTATTGAATTTATTAATTTATTTTTAAGCATTACTCTGTGGAATTATAGCTTGCACATATTGTGTACAGTCTTGGAGTAAAAAGACTTACCCAGGTTGATAATTAATGTGAGATAATTAGAAGTTTTAAAAGACACCCTTTAGCACCCAAAATTTTGGCATTGTTGCTAAGGAGAGTGTTGCCATTTTACAAAGGAGTGATGTATGCTTGATGTTTGTCTACTGTGAGAGAATTGGGTATTAAAAATGGAAGGTAAGAACTTGCATAACGAATGAGTAAAATGCTCGCTCCTCTACCCACTTTCTAGCAAAATTGCGTAGGAATTTAAAATAGAAATGAATGTTTGTATTTTTGTATGAATGACTAAGAAGAAAAGACCAGAAAAAGATACAATTCCTCCCCCTAAACATAAAAAATCTAAGGGACCGGTGACCCTTGGGCGATCAACCTTCATTGACGAAATCATAAAGAAATTTGAGTCTCAGTCATCAGTAGGACCCCGAACTATTGCTACCAGACATCCTACTATTTCCATTCAGGCCACAGGATCACCATATGTGGCTAACGTTGAGATTCATAGCAAGATTGAAGGGTCTAAACAGAGTTTTCAAGATATTGAAAATTCACAACCACACCCTTCACAAGAAGGGAATTCTTGCAACCTCCGTGAAGGAGAATGGGAAATAGGTAATCTTGAAATTAAATCATCAGAACCTAGATCTCCTGAAGTAGTGATTGAACAGAGGACACCTAGTGTTCTGGATCAAGGTAGCACTGTTATAATCATTCTAGCCTCTTCTAGACATCCTAGGAACAACTCTCCAGCTCCAGAGATCCCCAAAGGATACTCACATATTTTTGACCAAATGGCCAATAATCAGCAATAGCCCTAAACCTCTACGCTACAATACCCTACTGTGGAAAAAAATGTCAATGCTCCCATGAATGCTATCTCATTACAAAATATTCCCACCTTTCATGGGATAACTTCAAAAGATCTTGATGCATTCCTTTTCGAATTTGATGTCCTATGTAGGGGTTATGATTACACCACTGACCCCTAGAATCTGAAACTGTTTCCCTCCACTCTGAAGGGAGTAGACTTGCAACCTTCTCTAACTGAAGTCAAATTGTTGCAATGTAACCAATATATAGACTGAAAATAAAATCCACATTAGAAATACACTACTGCAACTGAAAAATGAAGCATGCTCATTCCTACGAGCTTATTTATATACAGAGCAACCTACTCTAAGCTTATCTCTGAAAATCTGAATTAGGTGATACTAAAATGTCAATGCAACCAATCCAGTAGCTGCTCAACCGTGGCTTCTCGACTGTGCTTGAGCATAATCAAAACTAGAACATGTAAGGGCAATGGAAACTGATTGTAGGCTTGATATTCACAGCTAAAACATGATTTGAACTCTGTATTGAGCAATTCCTCCATATAGACTACTATGGGATCATGAAAGACATGACTTATTGGTTGATCTTCAAAGTATTCTGCAAATTGATCAACATTCTTGGATAATTTAGACATGCTTTCATTGCCATCATACATTTTGAGTTGTGAGTCATCAAACTGATTCTCAAAACATTCCTCAATCTCAATATCAAAAGGTAGCCCTAGCACTTCTTGTTTCGACAGAAATTTTAGTTCAAAATGTTGATTTTGATAATGAAAACAGTGGGATTGGATTTTAAATTCTAATGCTTGAAGATATTTCTCAAGTTTTTTCGCAAACACTTCTAAAAATTTGGTCTTGGCTTAAGAGCTAGATTTGCATGACTTTGAATAAATAGCTAAAAAAATTGAGAAAGCATCATCAATTTTATCATCATCAAAATTAGCCTAGTATTCTTTGAAACCTTCAATAGAAATAAGCTCTGCCACATACCTTGTCATCTTTTTTGACAAGCAACTGGATTAGCATTTTAGGCTTTGAATGCTTCAGACAATGGAGTCGCCATGAGTGTTCTGCAACCTGGATTCTCTGACAATGGAATTGTTCGGTGAAAAAAATATACAACATTTTGATGTCCAACTACTGTTCACCATCTATAATTGGATCTAGATCGTTGTCGTTCTTTCCCAGGGAAGATATAAACTTTCATTCCCAACAATGTCGCCACTATGTTAGCACTTCGTAAATCCCTTTAGGCTAAAGAAAGGGCCACATAGGTAACCATAAACCACTTGCGGAATTGGAAACTAGCCCTTCCAACCCCAGAGAGGGCTATCTCTTTCAACATATTCACAAAAGACTAGCTTGAATGAAGAATAGTGGCTAGATCTTGGGCAAAGGATGAGTTTTTGATTAAAGTTTTGTGTTGGTAGGGTTTCTTAAGGAGTACCATTGGGAAATGGATTCAAACTTTGAGTGCTTATAATCAAACCAGTGACTGGTAAATATGTTTTGGAAGTAGAGGTAAAATGAATAGTGTTTATCAATGAAAAATATGATTATTTAAGGTGTATGGGAAGAATAAGACCAACAATGCATTATACCAAAGGCATCTAACAGAGGATAGGTCTTTGATATAAACTTATAAGAAAAATATGAAATGAGGATTATGATGAACAGAACATTTATCTTGGAAAGAATTATGAACACATAATCATAATGAAATGAAATAATTCTTGAATTGTATGTGATGGAGCACCTCATAATGGATGAATTCCAAGCAATACAATTCAGACATTCAGAAGATTTCAGAGATAATATGATAAACAAAGAAATAATATGCATTCACATAAGAAGAGGGACATACATCAAAGCATCATGTATTCGAAGATATGGTAAAACAGATTTGTACTTTTGCAATTGGATTTGTATTAATATTCAAAAAAAACTACAAAAAATGTCAATAGTCTTCTCTCCAAAATACAACTGCTAACCGATTTTATTTTTTTTTTTGAAACATCAACCAAACAATGCATTTTTGTTTAACAACTCAAACTACATGATTTTAACTTATCCACACTTATCCAACAAGTAGAATGACTTCTAGAAGCTACCAATTTCAAAATTTTCCAAAATAGAGTTGATTGATATGTTTACGCAGTAGAGGGCACCGAATTTTTGGGAAAATTGGATTCAAGGACGAGCTCATATATCCTGAATCTAGACATATGTTAAAAAACTGGGAGAGGTTTTTATATATGAGAGTGTCCTTGAGAGAAAGCTCTCTTAGTTTCCAAAAATTATTCTCTGACTCCTCACAATATGCATCCAAACATAATAACTAAAATCAGAAATTTGAAAACCTGAAAAATAGTCTGTAAAGATGCATTGGAATCTTCCACAGAAACTGAAGGAGGTTTTTTTTCTTTTGCCCATTCTTGGAAAAAACCTCTTTCCATTTTCCAAAATTCAGCTCCATTCGGTTGTAAATAGCTTTCTAAAATGATGACAAAAACAACCAATTTCACAACAAATTCATAGCAAGTCCAAGTAGCCCTCCTTTCTCTGTATGTTTTCACACATCCTCTGGAAAAATGGATTAACTGGGTAGGCTTGAAATGTCTATGTGATGGTGTAGAACTCTTTAAGTAGATTTTGCCAATGCCTGTAGACCTTCAAGATAAATAGTAAGAGGAAAACACACTTTGATTCCTATATTATGGGATCCTAACACCATGAATCCATGGGAAATTTCATTGGGAAGAGGAGGATCCTTAGATATATTGTTACAACTACTCCAAGATCAACGAACTAGTTAGTATAGCTACAACATGGAAACCTACTCTACAGGAAACTACACCACAGGAAGCAACAACAACAATAGCAATAAGCAACAAACCGACACAGGACAAGGGTAAGAGGAAGATTACCAACAACCCAGAGGCTGAGAAAAGCTACAAGTTCAAAGAAGATCCTCTCATTGAGAAAGAAACTTTGGCAGCAGAGGAAAATAAGAAATAATGCATAAAGATAGTAAAGCAAAGGAACAAAGAGAAATGAAGGTTGGAGGAAGCAGAAAGGAAGTTGCAGGAAACATAGAAGAAGTTGAAGGAAGAACATGAGATAAGAAGGCAAGAAATGGAAGAGAAGTAGAAACATGAACAAGAAGAATGGAAAGGTGCAACGATGGAGCAAATTGTGCCCATACTAGTTGAGGAGCCAAAACAACCAACAGATGAAGAAGAGGGTGAGTAGATGCAGGATCGAGAGCTTGCTTAGAAGATTGAGAAAATGGTTGAAGTGACGGACATGGAGTTGGGACATGAGCCACAAGACTTAGATATAGACCTCATGCTGAGATCACCAAAGGTTGCCCCTCAGTCTCCATCGCCTCTAGTATCAGATCTAGTCCTGGGCGATCAAGGAGAGGTTGGTCTCCTTGATGATGATTCGGTGATGGATGTGTACAATGTATCATTTGATGAGTTGCAACAAAAGATTGTACAAGCAAGGATAAAGCAATTCATGGATGCTCATGTGTCACCTGCATTTATGAAGGAAAGGGTGATAGTGTCATATGTTAGAAATCATCCAGTTGGCATGGATGATGCCACTATGGCTTATGCAGGAGCCACAAGCTCAAATGTCAAGTTCCTATTAGCAGAGAATCTACAGATGGCAAAGAACTTGCAAGCAGCCAGGAAGAAGGCAGAACAATCCGCAGGATCCACAATGGTAGAGATGAGGAAAGTGATACTTGCTGAAGTATCAACTCTTGAGGCCACAATGTGGAAACTCTATGACGGATTTGTCACCGTGCATAAAGCGATTGTCCATCTACATGGCTTTTAGCAGTGAAGCATAAAGGTTGCCCTAACTCTCAAGGACATACATGCTACTACTGCCCATGTGCAAGAATTAAAAATGAGGTAAAAGGGAGCCCTGTTTTACTTGCATAAGATGATGAAGTCATAGGTAAATATAGACAAAGCACAGACTCGAATGATGATCCAGAACTATGAATAGCTCACCCCATTTGTCACCAACATACAATATTCATATGCATGGTTGTATAAGAGTCTGTAGGTCATGATAAGAACGCACAAGAACCCATCAATTAGTTCCCTCACCAAATCTAATGAGGAGAACCAAGTAAGGCTAGAGGTTGACAGGTGCATGGAGTAGCTAAGGCGAGAGGCCACTAACAATTACTTGGAGTTGAGCACAGAAAACATGCAGAAGTACATTGGTGGTCCTGTCGTACTCAAGACCATGCTATGCATGATTCAATACGAGTTGGACAAGGGTTCTAAGACCATAGACCCAAAAGCTATGGAGGCAAGAGTCCGCTATCAGAAATATGCTATCAAGCAGTTTAGGGACACCATAGCATAATACCAAGCTTGGTATTAGCTCATCACTGAGATTCATCAAGTGGAGATTGCGGATTTGGTCTTTCCCAAAAGTTATGAGCCATAGTGTTTTGTCTTGTTAGGTTGTCTCTAGCCTATTTTGTCTCATACGGGTACATGTGGAAAATGTACATTATTTGTAAATATGTTTTAAGTGAGATTCCAAGTGTCATTAGTGGAATATGAACAATCACTATGTGATGTAATGAGTTATTTGTAAAGAAGTTGAAGAGTCATGAGGGTATTCAAAGGGTCACAAAGGGGAATGTCAAGGGTCACCCCACCCTCTGTTATAAATAGAACCTCATAACTAATAGAAAGCGCTTTTGGGAACCAAGCTTTTGGCTAGGCTTAGGATTAGATAAAGATTGGGAGTATTGTGATGAACCTTGGTGATATAAAATTATCATATGTTAAAACTGAAGTAGAATTGATTATGCCATTAATGAATAGATTGTTAACTGAAAAAACTGAAATCGTGAGAAATGCTTGAGAAGAAGACTTTATGACAATTGATAAAACATAATTAAGATAAAAAACATAAGTGAAAACAACAAAAACACAATGATAGCAGACAAAAAATTGATTACGGAATTCGTCCTTGATGGAATATGTCTCCAGGTCCGCTTTCAACATGGGTGACCGCTTTATTAGGATTGAAATAGAAGAGGTCAATTACACAGATATTTGACCAAACTTAATGTGCACACAGGCACTTCTAATCATTGTCAAAGGATAGCTCTCTGAACCCGATTTCCAACACATGTCACGGTTCCAAATTCCTAGTTCGGATGCTCCTGTTACAATGAAAACAAAAACGACTATGACCTCTAAAACCTGCATACAAAATCCAAAACCACTCTCCCCTCCTTCAATGAACAAGTTGCCTTTTAAAACCCACCAGGTGCACTCGAACTTCCTCCACCAAGTTTAGGAATGCATTTGTTCTAATTTGGGTTCTTGGGCCTCGGTCCATTCATGTCTTCACACCTTAGGATAACACCATGGTCCTTTAATTAATGTTAAAACAAAAACTGTAACAAAAAACCCCTTTCAAACCATATAATAAAGTCGAAACCGCTAGCGGCTTGCTGACCGGGCGGAGGAGGTTGACCACCCATGTGAATAGTCGTGGTTTAACCACAACCTGCCAGTGGGTGGTCGAACTCCGACAGTTTTTCCGCTAACAATGCTTCGATGGTGCCACTAACAATGCTCTGGCAGTTTCACATCTCCGTTCACATGTCACATTGATGTTTCGGTCACGGTTAGGAGGTTTCCCGCTGCGGTTAATATTTCACCTATTCACATGATTTACAATCCCCCGCGCGGTTACTAAGCCAACGGTTAACTTAACCCCGACGATTTATCTAGACTATGCTCACATGTAGTAGTCTATGCCTACGATCTCCGATGCGGTCTAACCCCACGATTAGGGACTGTTATGTTTTATTTGCAATGTATTGCATTATTTAATGTATTGTAATTCTTGTTGTATTATTACATTGGCTTTGGAATAAGTTTAGGGTTTAGGTCTAGCATAGGGTTAGGCCATTTTGATGGCGTTGTAATGTTTGTTACAACAGATTTATGATATGTAATGTATGGTTGGAGGTTTAGGATTAGGTTTGGATTAGGTTAATTTTTAAAAATCAGATTTTACATCAAATTGTCACAAAGTGACATTTGTGACATTCGTCACATGATGACAACAACAAAACCCTGCAATATGGATGACAAACCCCCGTTGACACCAAATCCTGCAAAGTGGACGACAACTACATGTCGACAACCAAAATCCTGTGAGGCGGACGATAAACACATGTCGACAACCAAATCCTGGCAGAACTGATGACAACCTCATGTCGAAAACTAGGTGCAAACCCATATCAACCATAGACATTACCTGAACGACCTGAACCATAAACAACATTGTCGACACTGAACGACACCAGACTGGTTTGCTGATGATCACACTAAACCTATGTAACTGATCTGACGAGATCCTCCTGGATCACTTGGCTTCTCCATAACGTAGAGTGAGTATACTTCATTGGAGGAGCAGGTGTTCTTGACTATAATGTTCCACTATTTGGGCTAATGGTTGTCAATGGTGTTTGTATGGATGGAATTTTCACAAATAATAATAATAACTGAGCCAACATGTTTTCATGTATATGTTGTTATTATAGTTGGACTATTATAATTTATTTAGAAATATATGTTTTTTAACTTACGCATTTTCTTATGAACCAATTTGATTGCAATTGTATGAATATGGTTGAAGGCGCGTTGTTGGATTAACTCGTCACTTTGTTTTGTGGAATATTTACTTTTTAGCTTGTGATGTCCTTCCGTTCATGTGTTCCTTTCAGGCAACATACTAGGCTTCTAAGGGACACACTTCCTTTTCCCCTTTGTGTGTTAGAACCCCCATGCATCTCACTTGACTCGCTGCAAGGTCACACACTTGCTTCCAACCAAAGTCATCATACTTATCTCTGCGTGCTACTGCGGTCAAGGCACTGCATTACCACCCACTGTTGGGACTCCTACTCCAAATAGTCTGAGGTCTAGTTGGCGTTGGAAAATCAAGGATATTATATTATGGTTTGATTATCCTTTATTGATAATTAATTGTGAGTTTATTGGCTTCTTTTACTTCTTTATTATCTTATCTTTCATCAAGTTATTATACATACATGAAGATCACAAAAAAAGAGACACAAGATATAGGCACATTCCTAGGAAAAACCCCCTCGAGGGGAAAACCCAGTCAAGATAATTCTTCCTTTCAATAGTATTCTTTAAGACTCTTTACCCTAGACCAAGACTAGACTTTCCCTCAACACCATGTCAGCCTCCAAGATCTTCGACCCCTTCCAACAACTTCGACTAGGCGACAACTTCCACCAACATGCATCTTACGGCAACAACGAAATATAGGAGACTTCAATCTCCCAACTCATACCACGAAATAGAGAGAAAGGGGCACCAACAATTTGATTTTCCTCTTCTCTAGAGACTCCCCCAAACTTGCACTCCTTTCGTCTTCTCAACAATAGACTTCGTGCTTCTCTAGATCTTCTTGAGATATCGAACTTGCTTGAGAGTGAGTGCTCCAAATGACTTCGACCTCCTTCAATATATAGGATTCTTGTGGGTTGAATGGGGGTCCTTAGGCCATCTTGATATTCCTTAGGCGAACATGATGTGGAGGACACATAATTCATATTTGACTTGATACAAAACATTTTTACATGATTCGAAAGCCCAAGAAGGGTCTCTTCAAATGTATAATGACTCTATAAACTCAATATTAACCTTAAGAGTCCACAATGGGGACATTGACTAATATAATGATGACCCAAGCATGCAACCCATGCTTTAAAAGTCATTGTTGCAATAATACAAATTATTTTATTTATTATTTTGACAAGTACATTACATAATGACTCAAGTACATTATTGAAGACTAAACATAATTACTTTTTCCAACGCTCCCTATTAATTAGGGAGGTATTCATAATGTACAAATACAATGGAAGATCTCAAACTATATGAAAACATGAAGAACCTTTAGGCACCACAATGCCATGGAATAGATTTCTGACTAAGGCAATCTATCCAACCAATCACTCAACAATTTAGGCACCACAATTCCATGGACTAGATTCCTAACTAGGGCGGTCTATCCAAAAAGTCACTCAACAATTTAGGCACTACAATACCATGGAATAGATTCTTGACTAGGTAAATCTATCCAAGTGGGACTAAGGTGGACTCAACATTTCATCCCCTCTAGGTACCATCAGGCTTACTTTCTAACCACCAAACCAATCATATAGGTGTTTATCCAAAATTAAGCTCAATAAACAACACCACTTTTTCAATTATGGGATCCCTGACATCAACACAAAGTGTCGACCTGATGTCTCCCTAGCCAATGCTTCACTCGCAAAGCCTCAACAGATCTCTTCCATTTCTTTATCATCAATACAGTCACCAATATCTACCAAACCCAACAGGGTCCTTAGATATTCAAACTTGTTATTAGGAAGAGCCTTTGTCAGTATGTCTATTACATGTTTGTCTATCAGACATATTCTAACTTCACGATCCCATCCCGCACCAAGTTCCTAGTAAAGCAGAACATATTATTGATATGTTTCGTCCTCGAATGAAACACAAGATCTCCAGATGTTGGGTCCCCATAATACTAGTGATTACCCCATTACTATTGTAGTTGTACCCCTTATTAATATTGTTGTGCCCCTATTGTGCCCCATATACTCTGTCCCATAGAAGCCCACTATTGTTATTATTGTGCCCTTACATTATTATTGTTATGTAGGCTCTGATTATGTTATGACCCCTTAGACTCCTATATATAGAAAGGAGGTCTTTTCATTTGTACCATCCAAGAATTTTTCATTTATGTAATGTAAAGGAGGTTGCCCCATCGAAGAGGTTGAATTCTAAGGCGTTGATCTATCTTTTCTATCTTTTCTTGAGCTGGTTTCATAACACTAGACATCTTGATACAACTTTTATTATCACAGTTAATCATAGTAGGAACCAAAGAGTTTTCGAACAAATCTGTCAAAATCTTCCTTAACCAAAAAACCTCTTTTTCTACTTCACATGCAGCCACATATTTTGCCTCAGCACTATCCAATGCAACAAGATCTTTCTTCCTACTCATCGATGAGATCGTAGTATCTCCTAGACTAAAGCATCCTCCGGTAGTTCTCCTTCCATCGGTCTCAATACCACCCCAATTAGAGTTCCTGAAGCCAATTAGCTTGATTTCCTTACTATCATACTTTAGGTAGTGATGTATAGTGCCATGAAGATACCGCAATATATGTTTGGTAACTATCCGGTGATCATGATGAGGATCCAGTTGAAACTGACTAATAATGTTTACTGCAAAACATATATCTGGCCTAGTATTTACCAGATACATCAGGGAACCCACCAACTGATGATAGGTAGGATCCAAAAGACTCGAGTTTGAGCTCATCAACTTCTTGATGTTGGTGATCATAGGAGTAACCATCAACTTGGAGTTCATCATCCCAAATTTTTGCAATAACTTGATGATGTAATTTCCTTGCCCCAAATATATCTCCCCTGGTCTCTACCATAATTCTAGACCTAGGTAGTAATGCATCAGTCCTAGATCCTTCAACTCAAATTCAGATTCCAACATCTTCTTTCATTCTTGAATTCTTCGTTCTACACTGGTGATGAATAGATCATCCACATACAGTAGAATAATGACTGACCCATTATTCATGACCTTGATATATAGATTTAGATCAACAATACTCTTCATGAACCCAACCTTGAGAAGATATGTGTCCATTCTTGCATACCGTGCCCTTGGTGCTTGCTTCAAGACATACAGAGCCTTCTTGAGTCTGCAAACATGAGAGTCCCTTCTATTCACTTCAAATCCTTCAGGTTGCTCGATGTACACTTCCTCATCAATGGTCCCATTTAGAAGTGTGGTCTTAACATCCATTTCATGGATATTCCACCCCATTGTAGTGGCCAGTGAAACCAACGATCTAATGGTAATGTACCTTGCAGTAGGTGCAAATGTTTCTTCATAGTCAATGCCTTCCTTTTGAGAGAAACCCCTTGCAATGAACCTTGCTTTGTACTTGTCTATACTTTCATCAACATCATGTTTATCTTATATATCCACTTTGATGTGACAACCGATTTGTCACTAGGTCTAGGAACGATTTCCCAAACCCCATTCTTCTTGCATGGATTTCTTCCATACCTCTTCATGCTCAGCTTCCAGGAATGTAGATGTTTCGGCTTGAATTAACTTTGTCATATATGTAGCATAACAGGAATACATTTTCGGTTTCTTACTTTCCCTATAGGACCCTTTCGTAGCTTTATGTCCTTCAATATCTTTTAGCGTAGATTTCAACCAATTTGGCCTCTTCCTTGTGGTTGGGATAACCACTGATTGAATAGGCTCACTTGATCCTTCTTATTCATCATTTGGAATAGAGTTCTAATGAACTTCATCTTCTTCAAATACAAGAACTTCTTCGTGATCAGAATCAGTAGGAATATCCTCTGATTTCTTTTAAGCTTGATTCTCATCAAATATGACATCTCTGCTTACTTCCATGTATCTTCCCTAATTTATTTATATTCTATATGCTTTTTGAGGAAAGACTATAACCATCGAATATTCCCTTGATTCTTATCGGATTTAAATTCTTTCGATTGTATTTCAGAACATGGATATATGTTGTACTTCCAAATATGAGGAAATGATCCACACTCGACTTATTTCTCATGAATACTTATTCGGGTGTAGTATTATCAAGACTCTTATGAGGACTTCTATTTTGAACATACATGGTAGTTATCGTTGTTTCACCCCACAAGAACTTGAGTAGATCTTGATCAAGGAGCATAGTTCTAATGCCTTCTTCAATTGACCTATTTTTTCTTTTGGTCAATCCATTTTGTTTAGGATAATAGGGAACAATGAGATCCCTCTTAATAATTGCATCCTTACAATATGCAATTTAACTCTTTAGAGGTGTATTCCCCACCATTGTCAGACCTTAGAGTCTTTATCTTCTTTTTAGTTAGGGTTTCCACCTTAGCCCTAAACTCCTCGAACTTATAAAATACTTCATATTTAGTTTTGAGTAGGTAGAGACATGTATTTCTCAAATGGCCATCAATGAATGTTACAGACTAGAAATGGCCTTCAAGTGTATTGTCACAATGGGGACTTTGACTAATATAATGATGACCCAAGTGTTAGTGTCGGTATCTTCATCCCTCTATCAGAGATCAAATCCTCTTGTTGCATTGCATATTAGGTGTCCCACCCAGTCAGCTTCATTCTATAGGCGCATGTATCGTTTGACAATAGTGGCTTCTCCTATAGTTTCCCTCATGTCATTTACCTACTGGCTCATGTTTATTCATCAAAAGCATATACAATCACCTTTTTGTCTTTAAGATTGTAAAAGTCTTTTTAGGGTTTCATTGTAATTTAGGTTTAGGGTTTCATTAGGGTTTCATCAAAAAAGGTTTCAAAATGGCCAATAATAACTAGCAGGCACATGAGGAGGTTCCAGCATCAATAAATTTCATAATCAAGTGTTCAGAGATGTAGTTTTCCTCAAAACTCTGTTTTGAGGAAAAACTGAGTATTTTTGCTTTTATGGTACAAATTTATGTAATTTTATTTCCTCCATATGTAAATCATTTCATTTGTAACCCTGGTCACTTTCCCTAGCCCCAGTAGCTCCAACCCCCTACAAAACAAGCAAAACATAAGTCATTCAGTTCATCACAAGCTCTAATAAGGTGATAAAGTTCGAAACAGAGTTCAAAATAAAGTCATTTTCAAAACATTGTAAAAGTGGTTTTTGCAAACCAAAAAATTAAAAGACTCCTTGTATATAAGCCATTTCTTCAATTTGAAAAGCTCATTTGCACTCAAAGACAAAGTTGGGCAAAGCAAAGTCATGTTGGTGAGCAAGTAAGACAAAGTTGGTGAAAAAGCACCCCAAGTCAGAGGCGCGACGCACATAATAGGCGCGACGCATTGGGCCGCGATCTCTAGCTGAAATTTACATAGGCGCGGTGCATACAGGCGCAACACGTTGGATTTTATGCGCGACGCATAGAGACGACAAGCCCAAAATCTTCAGCAACTTCTCCAAAACACCAAAATCACCCAAATCTTCCAGTGTATAAATAAGTACAGTCCTCCCCTTGGCTAGTGAAATATTTTGCTGCAAAGTTTATGGTGGTTGTCTTATGGTGATTGTTTAAAAGAAATCAAACCCTGTCTCTTGAAATCTCTCAAAGAACATTGTTGCCTAGGGTTTGTATTGACTATTTAGCCACCAAGTCCACCTTTCTACTCCCTCACTCCATTTTTCCTCATTTTCCTAAATTCACTAATCCCATATCCTTGATTCCCATTTCCCAAAACCCCAAATACAAATTCCCAAACCCTAGTCCTATACTAAAAGCTCCCAAATTACTCTCCAATTCCCTGTTCCCTTAACTAAACCCTGTCCCAACAATCCCTAAATCCCTCATTGTTTCCCCCTTCCACAGTCCCTCATATAATTTTTCCCCTGGTGGTAAAAGCAAAAATAAAAATAAAAAAAATCACAAATCACCTACTTCTCAAGGAATTTAGACTTCTGTGATCCATAACATTGTTTAGAGAATTTTCGGCAAAATCACATAAATAATAATTTGTCGACGCGTTTCAAACCAACCAGTGTGGTTCATCGTCAGGACAAGTTGAAGAATTGTTGGAGTCTCTGCCCAAACTATTTAACATGCTAAGCTGGATCGGTTCTTCAACTTGTCCTGACGATGAACCACACTGGTTGGTTCGAAACGCGTCAACAAATGATTATTTATGTGATTTCGCCGAAAATTCTCTAAACACCTACTTCTCATCAAGACAACTCACCCACTAGCAGAGATGGCATCTGATCCCTCATATGATTATGAAGAGGAGACACAGTGACTCACCTACAGAGGTACATGCACCCAGGAGGCCTCATAGAGGTGGCAAGCATATTCGAGAAGAACCAACCACTCTTGCTGAATTACAGGCTTACCCTCTTGCCATCACTTGTTTTCAGCACCAATCCTGCTATGAATTTTGTGAGAAGGTTGCTAGCATTCAGTTTCATCATGAGTTGGCTCGTTTGTTTGTGCTGCATTTACATGACAGTCAAGCCACTCTAGCTGGTGTCACGTTCACTTTAACACCATAATCTATTTCACTAGCAACCGACATTCCTAATATTGGAGAGCAACGGAACAAGAGGTAGAAAATTGACCGGCAACATTATGAACCATACATCAAGCCCGGTTATTTGAGACAACTCAAGAGAGTTTTCCTTTTCGGTACCTCAAAGATTCATATGCTCCTTTAATGAAATTGATCATGAAGTGTTTTAGCTGTGAGGGCCGCTTTTCCCGTTTATATATCTATCATATCCGGCTGTTGATGCATTTTACCAGGGTGAGGATGATGAACATCCCTTACTTCATGTGCCGAAATATTGAAAAGATGACCACTCTAGTGCAACACAAGACTCCTCAGCAGCAATTCAACAGTATATATCATTTTGCTCTCATTAAAATTGTGGTCATCCATCAGCTTGGCTTGCAGGGCATCACTTGGGAGGACTTCATATCTCGTGAGTTTTTCGTAGCTCCTCAGGGACCTTCAGAGGCTTTGCATGAGACAGGTGGACCTTCTTATCAACATGAGGGTCATGAGACACAAACCGCTAGTATGCTAGTGTTTATCACTTATCAAAAGGGCACTGGACGGTTGTTCGCAGCAGCAAAGTGAGTATTATCTCCACCTGGGGTGGAAGGGGTCTCGCTTCCGTCATCAGCACCATGGGTTTAGGACAAAGGAAAGAGGCCATTATAGGATTAGGGGCCTTCATGTGAGTGGGACTTTATTCTCATTGAGGGTGATGATACAGATGTGGGCCCACAAAGCACAAATCTCAAAGAAATCATCCAAGAGCAGTAGGCGGATATCAAAGCCTTATCCCTCAACTTGGAGACGACTAAGTGGATTACAAAATACTTGGACCAAAGGAATAAGCAGCTTGAATATCAACAAGCGATCATGGAGTTGTGAAACATTCGGGAGCATCGCCACGTTGCCCAAAGGAGGAAGGTGGAGTTCACTTCACTTGAGCAAGAGATCAATGTCGATCGGAAGTCATGGCTCGAAAGAGTCAATATCCACTTAGAGAGGTTGTTGGAGAAGGCCAACAAGGAGAAAGCATTGTTGAGACATATGGCATATCATTATATGCTGAGAAACAAAGTTTGCAAGGCGAGAATCAGGAGCTTAAAGGCAAAATTGAAGAGGGCATCAAAGAGGCGAAAGGAGCATGATCGACTTCAGATATTGGCTGAGGCTTCCTTGGCCCAAAAACATGTTTGATGGAGAAGACTCAGCCCAAATTTCAAAAAATTTGGGTTACTTTTTGCATTTTTTGATTTTTTCGCTCAAAAAACATGAATTTCTACTCTATGCGCCGTGCCACGTGGCGCTCGCTTTTGATAGGAGCCTCCAAATCACAAAAAACTCAACCTTTTGGATTTGGCATGGAAAAATATGCTTTCTTATAAATGGGCAAGAAATTTGGACAGGTTTTGAGCCCTCAAAAAGGTAAAAAACACTCAAAAAATGACCTTACTGCCCCTATTTTGACACACAGGAAGTAGTCTTGGGAGCTTTGATTTTTGACAGGGCAAATGAAGGCCAAATTGAAAAATTCTACTTGGGTTGGAAAGTAGACAGGCAGACCTTTCCAGCAAGCACACTAGGAGTGAATTTGGACACCGTGAAGGCCTACAAAAGTGGGTCCAAACAGGCGCTATGCATAGAGAATCAGGCGCGGCACATAGAGGAAATTTGGCCCAGTTTGACCAGGAATGCTCTGTTTTTCGCCCAGCTTTTACCAATTTGACTTTTTCATCTTCTTATTGTCAAATTTGTGATGTAATTTCATGTACATTGATGGATCATAATGTAAATATGGCAAATTTTCACTTTTGTAGGTAGATTCATCAGTTAAAAAGTTGTTTGAAACCGAATGAATCAGTTGTTCCCTTGTTTCTAGAGGCATGCTGTTCCATTGCCTAATTTCTAGTTCTCAGTTTAGAATTAGTTGGAACAGATCCTAAACATGTGAGCTCGACCCCTAGAGGCTAGGATGAGCTATGGTTTGTCTATATTATGTGTTATTTTCAATCATTAGCATGGTTGGACTCTTGAAAAAGCAAGGAGCTCCATTGTACACTCATATTAGCATTTTGGCTAAGGAATTGAGACCAGGGTTTGCAGCACTCTTTGGGATCCCTGTGGCATGTTGTTTTGGTACAATGCTTTCTTATGTATTTGTGAAATTACTTATGTATGTATGTCATTTTCTCTCTTATTTCTTCTCAGCTAAATCAAACAAGAGTTAAAGTAGAACCCATTGAAATTGCAGTGCTCGACTTGAGGTTTGCTTTAGTTTCTTAATGTTTTCAGCTGTTTGGAGAGGACCCATGGCTTCTCTTGCCCTCTTCAACTCCTCCTCTGTCTAATCCCTCCATCTCATTCGATTCAAAGTGCCAAATTTAGTTCCCTACCTTGCCCCATTGAGATCTCTGCAAGACTGAGCCTCATTCCCTGCACCCAAGATTTTCCTTTTTCATTAGAGCCAGCAAACACATCATTTTATCCAATCAAACGCTTTGCACTTATACCTAGCCTAAGATCAGTAGTTAAATCAGCCGTCTCAAGCCCTTAGGGATCATATTTGGCTGAGATTGACCCTGAGAGAGCCCTCTCCCGACCTAGTAGGGCTAGCTACTAGGTTAAGCGTGGTTTGATGTTGTTCCTGGATCATACCTTTCTCAGCCTGAGGTAAATCTAGGCACTAACACCAAGCATGAAACCCATTCTTTAATAAGTCATTTTTGCAATAATAAAAATCCTTTCCTAAATTCTAATGACAAGTACATTATTGATGACTGAACATAGTTACTTTTTCCAATAGTTTGGAATTCTTACCGGGGAGCTCCCCTTTGAATGTTGGCGGGTCTAGCACCATTAACAAGCTCATAAAGGTAGGAATAATTAAACTAAGTGTTTATCCATGAACATCGACAGGGTGTTAATTTTGGAGGACCGTACTTGGAAAATAGGTGTAGACTATGAGGGATTGAACAAAAGCATTGTAACAATCTATGCCTAATGAAAAGCATCAATGATTCGGTTGAATAGCTTTGGAATAATGGTATTCCATTGAAACATGCCTGAAGTCTAAACAATAACAAGTTTGGATAAGAGATGACATGTTTAAGAGAAGGAAAGATTTGTTTAAGTAGTTTGTGTAATGCCTCCATGATGTTCATGCTATGGATGTGTTGATCTTCATTGACACCTTTGATATTAAATATTTGGTTATTCATTCAGACCTTAGAAGAGCATCAACATCAATTGGAGATGGTACTTGATTCTCTCTCCAAGCAATGGTTGCAAGCTAGAATGAATAACATGACTTTACTAAGCAGTCATTCATGCATCTATTTCCTTTTATCAATAGAATTGAGCTTATATCTACCTAAGGAAGGTTTGGAAAGCTCACAGGACTAGCCAATCATTTGAGCATATTTGTCAAACACTTCTCAAAGTAGTTGTCCCTTTTACTGCATTGATAGAGGTAGAGATTAGATAAATTCCACCAAAAAATGGCTCTTCCATCAAATCTTGGAATTCCACTGGATCCTACCAATCTTAGTATTATTAACATATGAAGTTGCAATATTTATCTTATCCAAGGACGTAGATATGAGGTTGCAATGGGTCAAATGATCTCAATTGCTACCGATGACAACCAATGGATGTGCTAGTATAATCTTGTTTGGTCCTTCAAACACACAACCCTAAGAGGAAAGCCATTTCACACAACAAGAATATTGATAGGTGAGAAATATTAAAACACAAATATCTAAGGTATCACAAAGTTATTATGCTTACCAAAATTTAGTTTCCTAAATAAAAGCAACCATATAAAGAGAAAAGGGCATTGAATTTTTGTAGATATAATATATCATGATACTCAACAAGTTGTCTAAAGATGGTGGACTATATATTTTATCAATTTCCAAACAATAATACTTTAATATTTGACAATACAAGTCCTGTTAAAGAGCACAAGAAAAGGATAATCACACTAGAAAACCTAGATATTCAACTTTGGCATACATTGTAAACTTCAATTCCTTTTGATCTTAAAAAGTATGCATTTAGAGTTAACTTGTAAATGGATAATGGCGGCCTCGCCATTGTACATAGGGTTTTCCTACATAGCTATTACTTTAGCTCTGTTGAAAATGCTTTCTTAACATAAGTTCATCTTCATGGTTCCATTGAAAATAACTCATGCTATCTTGCATATGAAAAATATAAAGCCATAAAATATACATGTTATTCAGAATTTACAACTACAGACATAAGTATCTTCCCTAGACCTAGTGGACTAGTCTAGAACAACAGAAAGCAAAGAATATAAAGTTTCCCTCAGAGAAATTTAAAAATGGAAAGAGGCTTACCTGGAATTCATCGTAGGCTTTCCTTTCCTCTTAGATTGTAAGCTCCAATCATAACTTTGATTTCTACAATTAGAACTTGCACACACAATCACAACAAGCCAAATATCTACAACATCTATGTAGCATTATCTAATCACTCTATTCAATGGATCAACATAGCATTGAAATACATGAATGTAAACATAACATAACACATATAGTAAAACAATATACTGTTTGTATTAATATGAAAACGAGAGAGTTTACAACCAGAAATATTAGTTGATTTCCTCAAGATCTCCCAAAGTTGACTTGTCCTTCCTTGTCAGAAAGCACACCTCAATTTCACCCTAAGGAATGGAAATGATAACTCTCATAGGTTCAAAGCAACAACATGAGGGTATGATTAGTATCCAAAATCCAACCTTGATGTTGTAGATGGCTGTAGATTTATAAGGGAGTGTGGTAGTTTAGGAATTCTTATCCACTTACCAATCTAGGCTTCAGATCCACTCTTGATGGGAGGATGAGATCAAGGGATAAGGGGTGAAATCTCCAAGGTAGGATGAGATAGGATTCGAAACTATTATCCAAGGTTAATGGTTTTAATAGCTCCTGAAAGCTTCTGGAAGAGGAATCTTCAATATTCTTTTTATTTTTTCTGGAATTTTTAGATTCAGCGCACCCCCAATAAGGGACAACCTACTACTAATTAGAGCAAGTGCATAACTGAGCAATCTACTGTTGAATGTAGGTCCCTAAAGGGACAAGGTGCACTAGTCCTTAAAAACATTGATTTGAAACAATTAAGCTCAGAAACTAAGGGATTTGGGGGACTCATTCTTAGGGATTTATGTAGGGATAATGACAAGGTGTTCATGGATGTTGATTGATCCAGTTTGTAGGCCTTTTGACCAGATGTTGATTGATTGATGATGACTGAAGTGATTTACCTTGAGACAAGTTCGGATCAAGAACCACTGGTTGGATCATCATCTATTACAATAAATTTTATCATGATATCTTTGCTAAGGGAGGCATGCCCATACTCAACACATAAGCTAACATTGCATGTACAATGATCAAGAAGATATGTCCACTGATGATAAATGGTGGTCCCATGATTGGATGATTATCTGTATGATCATAGCCATAATACATTGTGATATTGTATTAATCCTGAAATCACAGCCTGGATGGATCGAACTAGATTTAGGGTCTTCGATCTCATTCACTCGATCGTCCAATGTATTAATCTAACCATATGAATAGAGGATATAAATTCGAACATGGAAGACACCATCTGATTATCAATCAATGATTTAAGTCATTAATAGAGGTGAGATAAACCACCAATGATGTTCATGGTTCTCAAGTTACATCAACACAATTCATATGTGTGAATGAATGAGTTGAAGTCGAACACTGCACAAATTTTTCTATCAAAGTCCAATGATGAAAACATGTTGCCAAGGAGGAAACTTGTCATTGATGTATACAAGTCCCAAGGTACTGAAGGAAGAGTTTATAAGTCTACTCCCTGGATAATGACCTGATGGCAACAAGAAGTGACTTGTCACAGGAGGGCCTTTATGTATCCCCCATCATGACATGAAACGAGTATCACGATTTGAGACAAAATGTCTTTGATGTGGAATTGATTCAGGAACAACAAACATGGAATGAAGGCTTAATAGTATCGTAACATATATCAAATGAATTACTTCTCTTGAACACATCAAAAACACAGAATTGAGCTGGTAGCACTGACCTAAAACCAAAAATGAAGGCTTTGAAATGGTGTGATGAAACAAAGGACAAGTATATTTCCCGACTCAACAACCACTGAAATGAAATGGAAGAGTGTCGTGTTCAAGAGTGACTCAATGCCATTAATAGGTGGGGTATCCCATTTTCCCAATTTCCACAACCATTACTAGTTAATACCTCTTTATTTTTTAACATTCTTAAGGAGGATAACATATGCTTGATTTGTAAGTTCATCCTTCAAATGAATCTCTCCAAGTATGTTTAACGAACCCTAAGAAGGAGTGGTTCGGTCTTGTCATGTTTGTAAGTCCATCATTGTTTGATGTTTTATTGAGTCCAATGAAATTCTAACTGAACATCTCTTTCATGTTTAGAGAGTTCGAAAAAGAGGTGAAAAAGAAAATTCTAAAGGCTACTTTTTGTAGATAGTCTCTTGAGTCCAAAAAGGTAGAAAACAATACTCAAGATACCTTCTTAGCCATGTTTGACTAAGGTATTCCATTTTTGTAAATAGTCTATCTCAGTCTGGAAAAGGGTTAAACTTATACTGAGTAGACGTCTTTTCATTTGCTTTAACGAGTTTGAAAAGACAAGTGCTCGACAATATTTTCATGTTTAGGGAGTCTAAAAAGACCTAAAAGAGGACTCCACCTAGAGGAACAAGTGGTATAAAGAGTAGCAACTGGTCCCAGTCATGATGGAACTGCTCAAAACATGCAAAGGTTAAGAGGATGGCTAATAAGACCACTCATTGCAGCGCTTCCTTAGGAAAGGGTAAAATAAGCAAGTGAAGGCGTATGATCGACCAAGCAGATGGTGATGAGGGAATGAGAAAACCAAGGCTCATCTATTAGAAATAGGTTGATAAAATGGAAATCATGAAAGGTAGGATGAAAATGGTTTCATTTTTACACAGACTTGAAACATGGGAAACTATGCTTGAAATTGGTTTCATTTTTACACAAACTTGAAATAGAGGAAAACTATGCTTCAAATAAGTTTGCATGCCCCCAGCATAATGACTGAATTCGAGGCACATGCCCCCCAAGCTTCATTACATTCACCTAAGTAGACTATTGGTTACTAACAAGTGGATGGAATGAAGGTTCATTTATGATATCAAGTGAAAGACTCAAATGAACATTTACGAGATCTAGTCAAAGACTCGAATTGGAAGGGAATATGTTTAATTTTTTAATGAGCTTGACACAGTAAAAGAACTATGCTCGTAGACCTTGTTTCATTTTTTAATGAGATTGAGAAAAAAAAAGGAACTTTACTCTAGGAACTATTAGGGTCCTATAAGTGATGAGCCTAGGTATTGCAATAAGAATGTTCAACACCCAAGGCTACCGGCTTTATTTATCAACCCGGGGTTCGTACAAACTTGGAGGTGACAGTGTTATATGCACAAGTAAAAGTGAAGGTACTGCCTGTTGTCACTACTCATCTGGCAAGAGACCCCAGGGGTTCCAAGCCAAACTTCTGTAGGGTCAAAAGAAGCTTAACTCTTTGATGGAAGAAGAGCAAATCTATCCTAAGGGAGAGCTACTTCTATTGCAGTATTAAAGAAAACAACATCTAATGATAAACCATACCATAACCTAACTAACCAATTAAACAACCATGCTAAGAAGAATTGCTAAAACAATCACTAATCCTAAGGCTGCTATCTAAGTTGCAGAAGTAAAGAGCATCAAACTATCCTAAGGTGCAAGCAAAGAAACCAAGCTAACTCGGTTTTCAAGCGGAAAAAGTAGTCGGAGATTGAAATTTGTGAAAGGAGGATGTAGGGATGCAGTAGTGCCTAGGGACCGTTGGACCAATCAATGAGCAGAAGATGGACGATGGAGATCTTATCGTGGGGTCTTAAGTGAATAAATGGATGAAAAAATTTAAAGAAGCGATGAATGGCAGAGATCGTATCGCGGGGTCTTAAGAAAATAATTGGATGAACAAGGTTAATGAAGCAATGAACGGCAGAGATCGTATCGCGAGGAATTAAGTGAAGAGATGGGCGGATGGGGTTAACACAACGATGAACAGCTGAGATCTTATAGCGCGGATGAAGTCAAGAGATGGATAACAGAGATCGTGTTGTAGGAAAAAGAAACATGTGGAAATGATGGAGCGGGTTTCTAAGGCGGTAGGTAGTTTCTCGCGCGCCCTTCAGGCTGTAAGCTGTATTTTGAAATTTCACGTGATTAGCCTAACTGTGCGACACATAACACGAGAAAACCACTTTTCTCGCATGCTATTGGGCTGATAACGATCATGCACTAATCCGTGCGAGATTGCATAATCGTCGTTGGATCAGGCGGGGCTGATCAACGATGGAGATCGACCAAGCTAGTTGGTGAACGGGTGAAGCGACAACCGTCGAATTAGGTGAGGTTGATCAACGGTGGAGATCGATCAAGCTAGTTGGCGATCAGGTGAAGCGATAGTAGTTAGATCAGGTGAGGAAAATTGACAGTGGGGACTTAAAGCGCATAAATTAAGTGGCAGTTGGGAAAACTAATGGATCAGACGGTGATTGTGAAGGTTTGTTGTGGATTGGATGGCTAGCAATGCATGAAGAACGTGTTGAAGGAGGTTTTTAAAGGAAAATGACAGAGAAAACCAGTGCGGGTGAACAAATAACTACATCAAACAATGAACTCCCTAGCTCATGCGAGAACCAGAAACCTGTGTTTTTGGGGCTGCTGAAGGGTCCCTTCCTCAAGTCATGGTCCCAGAGGGAGGAGATGAGGCCAAGACACCTGCGCACAACCTAATAGTGATATTTTTCTCCTAAATAACCTATGAACTGAAAGAAGGCATAAATGGAAGTAAACTACAACAAATGTAGCTACTGACGCAAGTGAACAGGAAAACCATGAATAATCTACGGTATATTACTGTAATGAAAGTGCAACCACTTAAGCAAAAAAACAGTGAAAACCATAAAACTACTTAAGCAAATCAACAGAACAGAACTCTATGCTAGCATACATGTACAGTAAAGAGGATCTTTGGCTGCTTGGGTCGGGCCCTAACCTAAGAGCTTCAGCCATTGGAGTTAACTCAGATTTGGCTTAAACATAACTCATTTTTATTATAAAAACCATGGATTACAGAGAAAACTATCACAAGTCTTTACAACTCAAAAATAAAACAGAGTTTTATAATAGAAGTCTGAATCCTATTGAGGTCCTAAGCCTCTCCATTTATACATCTGAAGTCTCTAACGACTTCCTTCCAATTAGGAAGGCTTGGCTCCCAACTCAAGAAAAATTGGTTTCTGTCCCTTTCACTTGCTCGGTTATCTTCTAGTCTTCAAAGTGATCACAGTTTGTACTACGAGCTAGTGGAGGAATATTCGAATGGAGGGGTAGTAAATGAGGAAGATTTACCTCCTATAATTACTCCCCCTTGTCCCATTCGAGTTTTTACCAAGGTATTTTCCATAGTGCCTTGCTTTTATCCTTTATACCTGCATTTCTCGTTGCTTTTATCTTTTATTCCTGCATTACATGCACATTAGACCACAAAGAAAAATATCCAAATCTAACTCATTTCATAAACAAAATATAATCAAAAGTATGCAATAAGTTGTGAGAATAGTTGGTTTGACTAAGCTAGGAGGTGAATTAAGGCCAATTAAGGTCCATATAATTACTCAATGATGAGGCTCATCAATTAGCTCCTTTTCCATGAATAGTGGGGGTTGACCCAACGTCCTCTTGAACAATAGGTGTGAAAACAGGGAGGTCAACTTCTGAGTGGCATAACATTTGCATATGGACTGTGATTGACACAATTCTTGTGCCGTTGGAAAAATATTTGTGTGTAGAATAACATGAGATGGTGCACGTTGAAGTGATAAATTTTTACCCCCAAAAAATGTCGTTTGATGCCTCAAAACTCTCCTGAAAGGTTTCAAACCCAATTTTACAAAATTGGGTCTCGCTAGTAAAAACGGTCCTGTGAGTTGATTCCTCCACTTTTTCCACTCTTAATTCATTGAGATGGATGAAAAACAATATAATGATCTAATATGGATCACATCTCCACATTTTGGGAGCCTTTTGGTCCCCAAAATCTTTTACTGAATGAGATGAAAAAAAATTTCCTTCACCTTCTCTCTGTTGCACCATTTAGCTTTGCTTGGAAGTTGTCCCTTCAACCCAATACATCAAAGGTCATGTTGCACATGTCTTATAGTTCTGGACCTCTTCTGCAAAATTGTATCTTCTTTCAACTCTGTTGAGCATCTAGCGTCAAATCCTCCACAAAATGTAGGACTTGTTCCTCTTCCTGATCTAGCATGGAAGGATCATAGAGTTTCAAATTCTCTACATTCAAAACTAAGTAAATGCACATATACGGTGATAAACTAAGTCAATAGGTATTATAACCCACCTTTTCTAGTATATCAAAGGGACCATACCTCAAAGCCTTGATTTTCTTACAAGGCCCCTACAGCCTATCCTTGTTCAACTATAGCCATACTCTGTCTCCCACCTTGAACGATTGCTCTGTTTTATGTTGAGCATTCTTGCCCTTATACTTCTCCTATGAATTTTGCAGTGTGTCTTGTACCTATAGATGGATCTGCCTAATATTCTCTATAATTTTTTTAGCCCTCAAATAATGTCTTGTAAGATATTCCCTCACTCCTCGTTGCTCACTTGCAATATCTAAAGGTGAAGATGGAAAATATCCAAGACAAGTCTCAAATGGGGGTTGTCTTATAGAAGTGTGGACTGATATGTTGTAATAATGTTGTATATATACCATATTTTCATCCCAATTCTTCAGATGCATTTTGGTTGTATCCCCTCAGAAGCTGCACCAAAGTCTTGTTGAGTACTTATGCATGCCCATCTGTCTATGGATGGAAAGCTATAGATCTCTTCAAATTTGTGTCTATCTCCTCCCATAATGTAATCCAAAAAACACTGAGAACTATTATATCCCTATCTAAAAAGATGCTCCTTGGTATCCCAAATTGCACCCAGACCTGTCCAAAGAAAAAATTTGGTGATTCTTGCCCACCAATGGTCTTTTTACAGGCCATCAAAACACACATCTTGTTGAATATGTCAACTACCACAAACAAGTATTTAATGTCCCTTCCTAGTTGTCCGTAAACTTCCCACAAAGTCCATGGAATTTCTTTCCCAAGGACAAGTAGGTATAGGTAAGGGATGATATAGACCTTGTTTCATGTTTCTAGGCTTGCTAGTACAACAAAGCATGCTTCCTCTTATGAACCTAGCTACTTGATATTGCATCTTGGGCCAATACACATAACTCTGCAAGTTAGCCATGGTCTTCCCTACACCAAAGTGCCCTGCAACCTTGGAAGTCTAAGCCTCTCTTATCAACTACAATCACTCACCTTTAGAAACACATATCTTATCCAGCCTATAGAGTAACCCATCTCATAGATGGTAGTCAACGGTGTTATCTTCATTGTGCACATGACTCTAACTTTGCAACTGTTGATACACCTCCTTGAAGTCCTCGTCCTCTGAATATGCGTCTTTATATGCATCATGGGTGAATGGATACATGTGCATACGAGTCCCCAAAGTTGTTATCTTTGATGCGGGTGGCCTTGAAAGCATGTTAGCCAACTTGTTTGTGCTTCACTTCTTATACTTGGTCACCAAATGAAATTGTTGTAAAAAAACACATCCACTTGTAATGTGTAACAACCATGGGTTAAAACTTCATGTAATAAAGTTAATAAAGGAAAAATAAGACGAAGGTCATGGGGCGCTTATTCCAAGCTGAATGTTGGGCAAAATAATCTAGTGGGCATCACTTGTTGTGTTTATGGCTACGAGGAAATTGGTAAAGGAAATGGCAAAGGTATTAAAAAGGAAAAAATGCATTTGTGGCATTTTATTTATGAAATTAAAGGAAATTAGGAGAAAAGGAAGGTGAAAGGTCACAGGTTGCATGTGAGGAGGAAAATGAAGGAAAATAATGGGAAATGTAGAAATTAGAGGCATCAAGAATAAAAAGACATCAGAGCATCAGTTGAGCCTTTTTTCAGTTGAGTTTCAGAATTAGTCTCAGAGAGGATAAGAGCACCAAGAGGAGAAGGAAAGCAAGGAGGCAAAGGAAGGACAAGGAAAGCAAGGATCAAGTAAGGAAAGGTTGGATTAGGTAGCTTCAACAGGAATACTTGCAGGTAACAGATTGCATGTAAGATTTCCTAGTTGGTTTTGGCATGCATGGTATATGCATGTGTGTGTGTGTGTGTGTGTGTGTATATA
>APFE030635744.1:44566-75007 GCA_000404065.3 Pinus taeda
TTTTATTTTTTTATCGCTAGCATGGTGGATTTTGCTAGCTTTTGACAGTGGTTTCAACCTTGCCTTTCCACTTCTAGATAGCCATGGTGTGATGGGATTCTTTCCCGGTTGAGCTTTGGATTTCCGAAAGGTTTTGGATCCGGGTGAGGTGGTCTCAGGAAAATTCCCAAGGGCCTAGAAATCCCTTTACTGGTAATGGTGGGATACATGGTAAAGCCTGAGGATGGAGACGAGAAACTTTCTTGAAGGTATTGGTGAAGAAATTTTGAGGCATCCGATCTCGGTTTGGTTTTGTGATCTCGGGACTGGTTTAGGTGAGATCATAGTAAGGTGAGGGTGGAGGTGGTTTAACCTCTAGATTCCCTTGGTTGGTTATGGATTGGTTTACCCCATGAAATCCCACATTCATGCTTGGAATATGGCATGGGGGTGATCGACTGAAAGAAATATTTGGCTCAGTTCAATATATGGTCAGGTGGAAGTCCCTGACTTGGTTGGCTTTTGCATATGGTCAATAAGAAATCAGTTTATCTTGCTTTTGATGAGTAAAACTACTTGTATTTATGTGGTTATAATGGTTTTTATATTATTGTTATTTATCTGGTTATACATTGGCTATAAGCATGGTTATTTGACAGATCTAAGTACGGCTCTTATCAAATTTCCATTAATGAATTCTTGGTAAATGAATGCATGAGCTAAATGATGTTATGGTAACTACGGTGAGAAGGCATTGATCCTTCTTGTTAAGCCTCAAATAAGTTTCAACTCTCTATGTTCATATATGAATTCATGACCTATAGGTTCCATGTTTACCATGTGTTTGACGAAATGTCAGTCCTGGTTGGGAAGGGTCAGGTCAAGTCTTGGTTTACAAGATTTGTTTCCATGTTATTTATCATTTTTGGTAGTCTCACTAAGTTCTGGGAAAAGGCCTAAGTGCTAGCCATGAAAAAATGGCTCGGAATTTGGGGTCACTAGCATAGAGTTGACTGGAAAAGTCCATAGTCACTGGTAAGCAGGCTTGTGGGAGAGACTAGAGGGTTCCAGCCGCTTAGAGGCCTTGGAAAGGGAGCGATTGAGGCTCTAGGTTAGTGAAAAAGAATGTTAACTCAAGGGTTGGACACCTAGAGGGGTTGGGTTGCTCCTGGAGGTCCTGTAGCACCCAAGGTAAGTCAGTAAGGTCTTAAGTTGTCGACTCCATTTCCTTATATTGATATAGGAGGTTGAGTCTTATCATAGTATCCCCTCATCTCATGTTTACCTTGGGCAAGCTGGTTAAAGTGGGTAGATATGAGAGGAGGAAATGTTACAGGGTGGTATCAGAGCGGGTTGCGCTTTGTTTGGGTAAAATATAATGTTGTCATGGTTATGGTGGTCATGCATGGGTCATGGTATACAATTGGTATGGTCATGCACGATGTTGTTATATTGATATGATTATAATTATACATGTACATGCTAATGTGGATTGATCTTGTAGATGAGATAAGCCTCCCCTGAACTTCATTAAGAGATGGTTTTAATTTTGGTATCTATTTGATTTATCTGACATGGCATACTTGCAGGAAGAAGAGAATCAAAGATGACGAGAAAAATGGTAGACTGCAGTTCTCATGACTCTCCAGATAGAATAGTTAGGTAGAAACGAGATGAGTATTCTCCTGGTATAGTAAATACATTGAGGATTCTGAGGGCAAAGATCAAAAGTTGCAAAGCAGACAATGACAGGTTGGTTGAGGCTCAGGAAAGACTTGTAAAGGCTCAGGAAAAGTAGGTAGAAGTCAATGCAGTGATTCTTCAGATCTTGTCAGACTTGCACAGGCGGGGATATTTGAGCATCAGTGAAGAGCAGGGAGATAAAACTAATGGAGCCCATGGTAGAAAGTCTCGGTCTGGATAGAGGTTGGATAAAGGGGATACAGTCAAAGGTGGCAGATCACTAGATACACCTAACATGAGGACTAGTATTTATGGGCATCATTCTATTTCTTCATCTAAGAGACATCATCACAATCAACAACGTTATCATCCTTATAGGAGGAGTGATTACTTACCTGAGGAGTTCAAGAAAGTTAAGCCACCTACATTTGATGGATATTTGAAGAAGGTAGAAGATGTAGAGGCATGGTTGCTTGGGATGAAGAAATTCTTCATATTGCACAACTATTCAAAGAACATGAAAGCCAAGATAGCCACCTGTAGCTTGAAAGGGAAAGCAGATATTTGGTAGGAAGATGTGAAAAATGTCAAGGGAATTTAGGAAGAAGAGTTGAATTAGGATTAGTTCAAGAGACTCTTTAAGAAGAAGTACCTATATGAGAGGTATTCTAATGATAGAGCTAAAGAGTTTTATGAGTTGCAGGTGGGTTCTATGACAGATTATGAGTATACTACCAAGTTCTTGGAGTTGTTGAGGTATGTTCCTTACCTCAAGGATGAGAAGATTAAGACCTAGAGATTCATCAATGGATTTCCATCAACATATATTGACCGGATTGAGTTTGACGAGCCTAGATCAGTGGAGGAGGCCATTCAAAATTTGAAGCATTGTTATGAGAAGTCAAAGCATAAAGCTGAGCCTAAGCATGACTTGAAGGGAAGTGAGAAAGTTAAATGGAAATGGCCACCAAAGTGGGGAATACCTCAGGATACAAGTGAGAAAGAAATGTGGTTCCTTACAAGAAGTTCAATCCGGTTGAGAAGGGATATGGGTTGTAGCATGGAGAGTAATAAGACATATATGATGGTAGAGGATCATAGCAGTGTTGGATATGTGGCAAAGATCATCGCAAGAAGGATTGTCCATTGTATGAGGGTGGTAGGCCTCAGATCTATAGCACTTAGGAGGCACAAATAGTTGGAGATGTGGGCCATAACATTCCTTAGATTTATGTAATTGTAGACAACAAGTGGGCAAATCACCAAGCGTCCATTATTGAGATGGAAGGTAAGTTCTTTGGTCAATTTGTTTCTATTTTGATTGACCCTAGATCTAATTATAGTTATGTTAACCCTGACCTGGTGGATAAGTGTGGCTTGAGAAAAGAATTGTATGCAGAATCTTGGTTGGTGCAGTTGGCTACAGGTAATAAGAAGAGAGTTCATCATTGGGTAAGAGCTTATGCTACAACAACACATCTAAATGTACTGTCATTGGGATCATATAGTATACTTTTGGGTATGGATTGGTTGTACCTTCACAAGACGAAGGTAGATTGCTCTGACAAGGTCATTGAGTGCTTGGATGATAATGGGGAAAAGAGAATCTTGCAGGGAAAGAAGAAGCCTACATCAATGAGGATGGTCACAACTATGTAGGCTAAGTGTAGTTGCAGGGAAGGGTGTGTGATGTTTGCAGTTCATATTTCTAGTGACAAGGGTAAGTATGTTGAGGATGCAGAAATATTCAAGAGGTACCTTGTATTGCAATAGTTTCGAGATGTGTTTCTAGCATAGAATCTAGAGTTTCTTCCTCATAAGGAAGTGGAATTTTATATTAAGTTGGTATGAGGGGCAACACTAGCACCGACATCAAAGCCACCTTACAAGATGAGCACACCAAAGTTAGTAGAGTTGAAGTTGCAGCTGATAGAAATGCTTGACAAAGGATACATTAGGCCAAGTGTATCACCTTGGGGTGCACCAATATTGTTTGTGAAGAATAAGGATGGCACTCTCAGGTTGTGCATTGATTACAGGGAGCTAAACAAGGTGATGATCAAGAGCAGGTACTCGTTGCCGAGGATTGACGACTTGTTTGATCAATTGAAGGGCGCAACAGTGTTCTCGAAGATTGATTTGAGATCAGGATACCATCAGGTACACATAAAAGAAGAATACATCTACAAGGCTGCCTTTAGGACTAGGTATGGGCATTATGAGTTTGTTGTAGTTCCATTCGGCTTAACTAGTGCTCCAACCACTTTTATGTGTTTGATAAATAGTGTGTTGCATCCTTATCTAGATAAGTTTGTTTTTGTATTCATTGATGACATTTTGATATATTCTAAGAATGAGGAAGAATATGTCGAGCATTTAACAATAGTGTTGAGATTGCTAAGAGAGCATCAATTGTATGCCAAGCTTAGTAAGTGCAATTTCTTTCAGACCGAGGTACATTACTTGGGATATGTTGTTTCCAAGGAAGGCATAGCAGTGGATCCATAAAATATAAGGTTTACAATGGAGCGAGCAACTCCTAGAAATGTGGATGAAGTCAGATCATTCATGGGGTTAGAAGGTTACTACAGGAGGTTCATCAGGAACTTCTCACACATTGTATATCCTATTACGTCATTGCAAAGAAAACGAAATAAATTTGAATGGATAGAGCAATGTGTCACTAGTTTTGAGCAGTTGAAGCAGTTGTTGACAAATGCTCCAATTCTAAAGATTGCATATCTGAATAAAGAATTTGTGGTGTGTGAAAATGCTTGCAAGAGACGACTTGGTGGAGTCTTGATGCAGGAGGGACAGGTGGTATGCCAAGAGTCCAGGAAACTGAATGAGCACGAGCAGAACTATGTGACTCATGATCTTGAGTTGGAAGTTATTATTCATGCCTTGAAGATGTGGAGGCATTGTCTTCTTGGCAGGAGATTTTTATTGATGAGTGATCACAGTGGGTTGAGATATTTATTTGACCAACCGAATCTGAATGTCAGGCAATCTATCTGGTTTGCCACCGTCAGTGAGTTTGACTTTGAGATCAGATATATTAAGGGTAAGAAGAACATGGTAGCAAATGCTCTTAGTAGGATAGTGCAAATGAATCAGACTACAACAACATGGTATAGCTGATGAGGATGTGGACTATCATCTTACATCAGATGGCTTGGTGAGATTCAGGGACATGATATATGTGTCAGATAACAGTGAACTCAAGAAGCTTATCTTGAGGGAGTTTCATTTGAAACCATATTCAAGTCACCCAGGATATCAGAAGACGTTGACAATAGCGAATAAGTTCTACTATTGGCCGAATTTGAAGAAGCAAGTGGCTGAGTTTGTGGCTAGATGTTTGGACTATCAGCAAGAAAAAATAGAGTGTAAGCATCCAGGTGGATTACTTTAGCCTATTCTGATTCTAGAGTGGAAATGGGAATTCATTTCCATGGATTTGATTATAAGTCTTCCGAGGACATTGAGGCAACATGATTCCATCATGGTTGTGGTAGACATTTTAAACAAGATAGCTCACTTCATTTCAGTGAAGAATACTTACTTGGCTAGTGAGGTGGCATAAGTATTCATTAGGGATGTCATGAGATTGCATGGTGTTATGAAGAAGATTGTGTCGGATAGGGATGCTAAGGAGTTTCATGTTGGGGAGCATGTGTATTTTCGCATCAATCCCAAGAGGAGTTCCTTGAGGATTATGTCATGTGCCAAGTTGGAACCACGTATTGTAGGCCTTTCGAGATCCTTGAGAGGATTGGACCAGTGGCCTACAAAATCACATTGCCTCCAATAGTGAAAGTACATTATCTCTTCCATGTTTCATTGCTTAAAATATATGTAAAGTATGTTGTTTGTGTTTGATTGGTCTATATTGCATGTGGAACCAGAAGGGGAATTCCAGTCAGAACCTCAGTGCATATTGCAACAGAAACAACTCATGCTCCAGAACCGAACAATCGACAAGTTAAAGTTCAGTGGAAGCACTTTGGGCCCAATGAAGCTACTTAGGATATGGATGATCAGATGTGGGCTATGTATCCTTCATTTTTTTCCAGTAGAGGTAAATGAGTTTTGGTATTTATACATATATATGTATAGTTTCTATTGTAAATACCGCAATGAGTTATGTTATAAAGCTCTAATGAGTGGTATGGTTGTTATTTTGTCATGTTGTCATGATGGCTTTGCTTTTGACTAGGTTGTTCATTGTAAATATTGCAACAAGCTAAGTTATAAAGCTCTATGGGTAGTATGTTTTTTCTCTCAGCGGTTTTGCTGGTTGTATGTGTCATAGAACATCGAGGATGGTGTTCCACTAAGGGGGAGGGGTCTGTAACAATCCTAGGTTAAAAGTTCATGTAATAAAGTTAATAAAGGCAAAATAAGACCAAGGTCATGGGACACTTATTCCAAGCTAAATGTTGGGGAAAATATCCTAATGGGCATCACTTGTTGTGCTTATGGCTAAGGGGAAATTGGAAAAGGCATTAAAAAGGAAATAAGGAATTTGTGGCGCCCTATTTACGAAACTAAAGGAAAATAGGAGAAAAGGAAGGTGAAAGGTCACGATTTGCATGTGAGAATGAAAAGTAAGGAAAGTAATGGAAAAACGAAGAAATTTGAGGCATCAAGAATAAAAAGACATCAAAGCATCAGTTGGACCTTTTTTCGGTTGAGTTTTAGAAGTAGTCTCAGAGAGGAGAAGAGAACCAATAGGAGAAGGAAAGCAAGCAAACAAAGGAAGGACAAGGAAAGGGAAGCAAGGACAAGGAAAGAAAAGGAAAGTAAGGATCAAGCAAGGAAAGGTTGGATCAGGCAGCTTCAACAGGAATACTTGCAGGTAGCAAATTGCATGCATGATTTCCTAGCTAGTTTTGACATGCATGGTATATGCATGTGTATATTTGGTTTATTTTCTATCGGTAGCATGGATTTTGATAGGTTTTGACAGTGGTTTCAATGTTCCCTTTCCATTTTTGGATAACCATTGTGTGATGGGAATATTTCTCTATTGAGCTTTGGATTTCTGGAAGGTTTTGGATCTGGGTGAGGTGGTCTCAGGAAAATTCCCAAGGGCTTAGGAATCCCTTGACCTGTAATGGGCAAATACAAGGTAAATCCTAAGGGTGGAGATGGGAAAATTCTTCAAGGTATTAGTGAAGAAATTATGAAGCATCCAAGATTGGTTTGGTTTTGTGATCTCAGGACCAATCTAGGTGAGATCACAGTAAGGTGAGGGTGGAGGTGGTTTAACCTATGTATTCCCTTGGTTGGTTATCGATTGATTTATCCCATGAAATCCCACATCCATGTTTGGGATATGGCACATACGTGATTGGTTGAAAGAAAGATTTGGTTCAGCTCAATCTATGGTCGGGTGGTATGTGGAAGTCCCTGATTTGGTTGGATTTTGCATATGGTTAATAAGAGCTAAGTTTCTCTTACTTTTGATGAATAGATGTACTTGTATTTATGTGGTTATAATGATTGTTTTATTATTGTTATTTATTTGGTTATATGTTGGTTATAAGCATGGTTATTTGATAGATCTAAGTATGGCTCTTATCACATTTCCATTAATGTATGTTTGGTAAATGAATGCATAACTTAAATGGTGTTATGGAAGCTATGGTAAAAAAGAATTGATCATTCTTGTTAAACCTCAAATAAGTTTCAACTCTCTATGTTCAGATATGCATTCATGACCTGTAGGTTGCATGTTTACCATGTGTTTGACATAATGTCAGTCCTGGTTGGGAAGGGTCAGGTTAAGTCCTGGTTAAAGTTTTGGTTTACAAGCTTTGTTTCCATGTTATTTATCATCTTGGGAGTCTCACTAAGTTCTGGGTAGAGGCTTGAGTCCTGGCCCTAAAAAAGTGGCTTAGAATTCAGGGTCGTTGGCATAGAACTGACTGGAAAAGTCCACAGTTGCTGGGAAGTAGGCTTGTGGGAATGAATGGAGGGTTCCAACCAATTGGAAGCCTTGTCAAGGGAGCGACTCAGGCTCTAGGATAGTAGAAAAGAAAGTTAACTCATGGGTTGGACACATGGAGGGTTTGGGTTTCTCTTAGAGGTCCTGTAGCACATGAGGGAAGTCAGTAAGGGCTTAATTTATCGACTCCATTTCCTTAAGGTCATATAGGAGGTTGAGTCTTATCATAGTAGCCCTTGAGCTCATGTTTACCTTGGGAAAGTCGGTTAAAGTGGGTAGATATGAGAGGAGGCAATGTTACATAATGCTTGCTTTGTTATAGCTTACTCTATGCCTGTAAGTACTGTAATGACTGGTGTTCTATCTAGTTTACTGTCTCCTTTCCCATCTGATAGTGCTTCCACTTCTTCACATATTGCACCATGGCATAGAGCTCCTTATCGCAGGTAGGGTAGTTAAGGACAACCCCATGAAATACTTAATAATGGTAGCATGCATGCCTTCCTCCCTTCATCAAGACAACTCCCATAACATACCCACTCACATTTGTCTACACTTCAAAGGGTCGCTGCAATTTTGGTAATACTAGAATTTGTGTTTTATTGGTTTTCTTCTTTAGCTCCTCGAAAGGATTTTGATGACCTTTTCCCCACTAGAAACTCTTGTCACTTGCTAATGAGGCTATGAATTTCCTCAGGTACTATGTTTACCCAATGAGACTCCTAACCTCAGAAAAATTAGTAGACACCATCCATTTCATGATGGCCTCCATATTGGAAGGGTCTATCTTTAGTTCTCTTCCGTTGATCAAATACCCCAAATACACCAAAGGTTGTTGTGCAAACTCGCACTTTTTGAGGTTTGCTAGTAGCCGGTGCTTCTTCAATGTTTCCAACACCTGTGTCAAATGTGAAATATGCTCCTCCCAGGTAGCACTATATACCAGTATATCATGCAAAAAGACAATAAAAAATGAACTTATAAAATGGCGCAGTACATCATTTATTAATCTCATAAATGTATTTGGTGCATTACATAGGCCAAATGGCATAGCTAATTAATCATACAAATCTTGTATGGGTTTGAAGGCAGTCTTCCATGTATCTTCTTCTTTGACTTGAACATGGTGATATCCAGACTTCAAGTCCAACTTGGTGAAGTACTTTTCTTGTTGCAATCGATCTAGAAAATCATCTATTCTAAGTAGGAGGTATCTGTTCTTGAGCGTGATTTTATTCAATGCTCTGTAATATATACACATCTGTTAAGGCCCATCCTTCTTTGGCACAATGATGATGGATAACCCATATGGTGATGTAATTATACGAATGAAAAGCTATTCCAGCAGTTGCTACAACTGTTTCTTCACCTCACTTGCTTCTGTAACATACTTCCTATACAACCCAATATTTGGCAATGGGGAGTCCGGGAATAGTTGGATCTTGTGTTCCATTTATCTCTTAGGTTGTAACCCTTTGGAATCTCGGAACATATCCTTTTATGCATGTAACAACTCCTCCAATTGTTGTTTCTTTTTCTTAATACACCCCTCCAGGGATGCCTTGCTTCTTATTGACTCCTCTTCAGACTGAATTTATCTTAAAAACAATAAAACATACTTCTTGCTGGAACTGATCAATTTCTTGGCTTGGTTGGCACTTACTAGTGAATTTTTTTAATTTACTTTGTGTGTGTTGATGATGAATGATTTTCCATCCTTGACGAGTCAGTAGTGATTAGATCTTCTCATGAATTTTGCATCATACATGTACATGTGTTGACTCCCAAACATGATGCCACATACATCAAGGGGAACCACATCTAGATCCACTTCATCAATAAAATCGACACTGATAGCAAATCTGATTTTACATTGTTTTGTTACCTTCAACTTTGCATCCTTATTTACCCACCCTAGTGGATATGGGTTTAGATGATCACGAACTTCCACCCGCAAATTCTTGACCAATTATGTTTTAATGAGATTCGCATGCGATCATGAGTCAAACAAAGCATAAATATTTGTCTTCTTGACTTGTATCTTTATATGGAAGAGTTTGGTCATTTCTTTCTCTTCTTGTTGCTAAAGGCTACTCAGATTCACCTCCTTCTGCACTGACATACATACGATCTTCTCATCCACGTCCGAATTTATTTCAACTTGGTTTCTCAAATCTAAATCCATGGGATTCTTCTTCTTGTTCTTTAGGTTTAGCTCTGGATGCAACTTCCAACACTTCTCCTCTGTATGGCCATCAATGTTGTAATGGTTATAGTGGTTGATAGGATCTTTGCACTAATGTGTTGTGGTTGTGATCTTTTTATCTGTCCCCACTTTTTGCTTCTTCTTCCCCTCATTAGAAGCTTCTTGTTGCTCCTTCTTCTTCAATCCACTTGATTGCGCTCTTTTCATGCTTATGTTCTCCAAGTATTGTGTATGTATACAAGCCTCGTCCACCGATTTGGGCTTGAACAACATCACTTGCTCACGCATATGGAGGTACAAACCCCCAAAATACTTGAGGAGTATATCTGGGTTCTTTGGAGAGATACCCATCATTATAGCCATATTCTTGAATTTCGTGGTGTACTCCTGCACTCTTTGGCCCGACTTTTTTCTGAAGTAATGCCATCGGATCCACTGGTCCTCCACATACCCAATGGGATAAAACTGTGACTTAATGAGGGTTTTGAAATCTTCCCACTTAGTCACTGGAGGTTCTCCCTCCAACCTCAGGGTTTTTGTGTGGCTCTCCCACCAAGTCAATGCATGGCCCTCCAATTTCAGCCCAACAAATGAGAGTTTTTGTCCTTCTTCAATCTAATGGACATTGAAATAAACTTGTAGTTTCTACATCAATTGGTTCATCTTTAGAGCATCAATCTCACTATGGTATGGCTTGATATTGACTTTTGGTTCCATTTTAAACAGGGATTGATTCACGACACTCGAATTGGGTAGATCTTTTTCGGGTTCTTTCTTTGATTGGTTCTTCGTTTCTCCGCGATATTCTGATCTTTGTTCTGATTTGTCCTCTGCATTTGGACCCCCATATACTCCAAATATCCTCTACTTTCTATTCAAGGCTACCATGAGGAGGTTTACATTATGTTTGATATCTACGACTTGTTGTTCCAGCCGCATAAACCTCACCTCCGCAGGATGACGAGGTTCATTACATATTCGTCGGCCATGATTACGGTTTTATGATTTTCATCCTTGCCGATCTAGATCCCTGCAATCTCCACAAAATACCCAAAGAAACCTACTACGATACAAGTTGATCCATAAAATGTTGTGGATATTCCACTATATAGTTCCTCACAACATATCTAATAATAATATATCAAAATTATGATTTTGTTACACTATTACAGTTTTATTAAAACTCTAGATTTATAAATTTAACTGTAATTTGTGCATGCATGCAAATGGAAATTATGCAAAAAAGTAGAGAACGAAAAAAATAAGCTCACACACACACATCAGACACAATATGTTCTCTAGGAAACCTTTTCGGGAGAAAACCCAGCTAAAAGTTGAGGTCGCTTCACTCTCTTTCTCTGTCTCGAAAATAAGGATGCAGGTACAAAGAAGTAATGCCTATGGCCCATGGGTTGCTACAGTGTAGATATCCTCTCTATTTTCACTACCTCCTATCTCTCTTGGCTACCTTTTCTCATCTATGGAACAAAATGCTCTCAAAAGAATGGAATGTCTCTTCCTACTAGTGTCTCGGTTATAACACAACCTGATAGCCTACTAGTGGTTAATTTTGACTTCATCACCTCTTAAATAGAGTTAAAATATAGACTCTTCTAGATTCTTTGACATAAAAAACACGTGGCTAGCCCCTTTTCCATGAATAATGTGGGCTAATGCGACATCCTTTTGAAGTATAGATGTGAAAACAAGAAGGTTAACTTTTGAGTGGCATAACTTTTGCAAACAGAATTTGATTGAAATGCTTCTTGAACCATTGGAAAGATCTCTATGTGTAGAATGGCATGAAAAGGTGTGCGCTAAAGAAATACATTTTTACCCCCAAAAAATGTTGTTTGATGCCTCAAAACGCTCCCAAAAGGTTTCAGACCCATTTTGCCAAATTGGGTCCCACTAGTAAAAACGGTCTGTGAGGTGATTCCTCCACTTTTCCACTCTGAATGCATCAACATGGATGACAAACAATATAATGATCCAATCATAACCATTGTTCTTTAGGGTCTGGTCCTGTAGGCTATGACACTTTCCTTTACTCTATTGTTGGATCTTCTACTAATTGTTCTTATTGTTGGTCCTACTACTGGTAGGTGGTGCTTCAATTATTACTTATGGTGTTGCTAGCTAGCCTTTAACTCACTCTTATGGATCTATAGGGCATGGATATCGATCTTGAACATAAGAGTATGATATGTATGCTTCTTTTTCTTTAGGGTCAGGTATTGTATGCTATGGCTCTTTCCTTTACTCTATTGTTGGGTCTTCTACTAACTAGTCTTGCTAATTTTATTTGTTCTTCTTGTAATATTTTCGTGTCTTTTTTATGCCATCTTTATTTCTGGTTGTTATTTCTCTTTTTCTTTCTGCTCCTGAAATTCATTTCTTTCTGAATGCCTAAATATCTCTTTTCCTTTATGTGCGTGTTGTAATTCTATCTATTGTCTTAACTTGGCCATCTTTTTTTTGTGAATGGAGTCCAAAAATGCCTAGGCTATAGTCAATTCATCCACCAAGATTGTACAGGATAGCCCAATGTCTAGTTCATTTGCTACTTATTCCCTTTTTCTAGTTCTACCTTATTTTCATTTGTTCTCTCTTCTCCTTTTTGTATCTCTCTAGACCCATTGGTACCTCCCTCAAGACAGATTTTCTTCAAGACCTACCACTCTTCCAAGTCAGCATCATCTGGAGGCTTTTGTTTCTTCCCTCCACCAAGTGCTTTCAACTTTTTCCATTGCCTTTTTTTTGGTGAACCTTGTGTGCTAAATGCGAGTGTAGATAAGCATGCCTTTGATTCATCTTCTTCCTTCCCTTCATATTCTTTTAAACCTATGTCAATTTCAACTCTCGAAGGAATGCCACATTTACAATCCATCTATCTAGACAAATTTATAAATTGTTGAATACATCTTCCTTTATAATGTAGTACTGAAATTTTGTGAATTCACTAGCTCCACCTTTTTAACTGAACTTTTGTTGTGTTGGAATACTACTGGATATGGACCTCAAGTTTGAGTTTTCTTCTAATATAAGTTTGGCATCTCACTTTGGTTCCATCAGCTCTTAGTCTAATCAACTAGTCATTAAATAGTTTTTGAAAGGATGGTTACATGTTGTCAAATTTCTAGTTTTTGGGAAAGCAGACATACATCTAAGGTTGAGTACTATGGAGGTGAATTTGTAGTTTTGAGGATGTTTTTAGGATGAATTTTTGCATGGAAATATAAATGAGAAGAGATGGAAACCTAATTGGCTTGGATTTGGCTTGGCATTATTCATAATTTTCTTTGAAAAAACATTCTATATATTTGGATCAATTGCATGCATAACCCTAAGTAACTATTTTGTTTATAACCTCTAAATAATATAGAGCAACATTTTAAGATCTACCTATACTGGAAAGACTCATTAGCACAATCCTTGCTACTCATTTTCAATGTGTCTCCTTGATAGATTTCAACAACAACAATTTTGAATTTTGTCGCCACAAGCAATATATACAAGCATTATATCATTATGTTGTATGTGAGAACGTGGTACTCAAAACATTAAGACAAATTTATCCAAAGTGGACATTCAAATGTTAAATTGTGTACCATTCATATGAGTTTCAAATGCACAAATGTTGAATCATTTGCATGAATCATGGGATTAAGGCATATTGATTTCAAAATGCATGCTTGTGGAGACCATGAAGAATCAACCACCTTGTTAACCATTATGGAATTATTAGTCATTCTCTTCTTAAAACTATTGCATCGATCCTTACCCCTACACTTCCATTTAGTACATTCTAGCCTTCTAGGATAACTTTGTTCCTTCTCATCATGGAGCCTACTTTGATAGAGAATGCCATCACTTTGTTTCTAGTTGGCTCTACAACTGTCCAATCATCCCTCCAAGTATTTGAGATCGACCATATTTCTTCAACGAAAACATCATCCCCACATTACCACATTTCCCTCTTTGACGGGTCTTACTAGCACACTACTTTGTTTTCATCTACTTACAATGGGCATGTCATCTCCGGTGACTTGAAGTTGGGGTCAATTATCATTATATAAAAAAAAACACTTGCACACATTTGCAGAACTATGTGTATATTCACACTCTTCGCCCCATCCTTTATGCAGTTGTCTCTTTTTCCTCTCTTCCCTGCTTACATTGCCACAGATGGCCCATTTCTTTCCTCTTCTTTAGGACTATAAAAGTGCTTAAGCTTGAAGTTGTTCACGTCATGCAACTTTGCTTGGGGACCTGGGCCTTCTTAAAATCATGCAACCATCCACATTCCAAGCAGGCTCTTCAATGTCACAAGGCCCCTCCTTGCATAGTCCCACTTTAGTAGAGGGTTTCACATCAACATGAACTAAATTATCCTCTCCTACACCTATTTCCATTCCATTCATGGCGCTCAAACCCTACCATAAATATTGGTCAATCTAGGATAGGGTTCTTGAAAAAACAACCCTTCTCTCATACAACAATGCTATGGGCTCTGGAAAGGTCTTTGGATTTTGACTTCGTTGATTGTGCTGATTATGAGATCCATCTCTCCACCTTTAGTGATTTGGTAGATTCCTTGCATGCCCTTGTACATGTTGGCCAGGTTTACATGGTTTCCAATGGGGTAGTCAAGCCAACAAACACAAGTTGCAACCATCTAAATAGCAAATGGGAGGTCTTCCTCTTTGCAGCTTCCACTGCCCAACCTTGCTTGGATGATGCTCCAACTATTCCTTTCCACCACTTCCATTTCAAACTTGTAAGTGAAATCATATCTTCAAACCTCAGCTCAATTGTGGAAATCATTGATGTGGTCAGATCCACTCCCCTACCTCCACCATTCATCGAAGAGATGGGTCTGAAACAGCTACAAAAACTCACAACTTGGAGGACCTGTCTGGGTATAGCATTGACATCACCCTGTGTGGTGAACATTGCCAATTTATAGGCAAGGAACTCACTGCGCTCCACTTTTCAAATGCATCACTCGCGCTTGCAATCAAAGGGGGCCGAATATCTGAATTTAATGGAAGGACTGTAGGGACCATCTCTGCCAGCATCATCCTTCTAAATCCATACATTCTAAAGACTCATAAGCTCCAGTTGTGGTTATGTGAAAAAGGCTACTTTACCTCTTCACCATCATTGAGTAAAGAGTTATTTGGGTCTTCCAAGTGAGCCTGCCCACAACATAAATTTGTCAACCTCATATCCTTGTATCCCCTTAGAAAAGAATCAAGGTTCTCTATTCGTACAACCATCACCCATATTGACATGCAAGATTTCTACTTCCTTGCACGCCCTCTTTCATTTGATGGCATGCAGTGCATGAAAAAGGTTGTGCACAACTCGAATGGAATGTGGAACAACACAAAATGTGATAGCAACTTCTCAGAGTATGACTACTACTATATGCTAAAACTTGAATTGCATGACCAAATAGGGCTACTGAAAAATGTCATGGCTTTTGATGATGTCGTAAATGAGCTCATGGGTGCCCCAACTAAGGATTTTTTCATACTTTCGATTGATCCTGATGTTATCCATGAGATTTTTTTAAGGGTTTCATGTCATCATTTCCTCTTCACACTGTCCATGGATACAGATAGCTTGAATGGTGTCAACCACCTGAAGGTTGTCTTGGTCAATTCAGAAGAAATCACTTATGGCACTACATGTGATCTTGTCCTTGAAGATAAGAAGAAATTATGTGGCCCTGCAGTTAATAGTCATTTTTCGCCTTTGAGTGTAATGTCCCCATCCCCATAGGAAGCTTATGACAAAGTCCACTAGCCTAAGGTGGTTCTTATAGGCTAAAGCGGTGAAATAATTAATAAGGGGACTTAAATTTGCCTATGGAGACTTTATTAAAGAAGGACAAAGAAAAATATTTCCTATGCAAGTTGGATGTCACTTTAACTTTATAAACCGAAAGTATCATAAAATGAATTTATAAAAGTGAATTTAATAAAAATAAAAAAAAATAAAATAAAGAGGGAAAAAAGGGAAGGTGAAGATGAAAAGACAATCCCAAACCCATTACAGAAGGGAATTGAGGAGACTCCCTTCATTCGTGCATTATGTGAGTTTGAAGAGAGAGCTCTTAGAGAGATTTGGGAGAGGAAGTTGAGGGCTTTGGAGCCCTAGCTGCCATAGCAAACTTCGGTGTTGCGACGATACCTCCTAGTTTGAGAATGAAGTCACTAAGATTTCACCATTGAGCTTCAATGGGGAATAGGATTTTCGAGAAAGAAAGAGGTATACTAGTGTTTCGGTTGATTTTATGGTCCTATTAGTTATTTTCCATCTCATTATGACAGGTTGGGAGATACCAATGAAGACATCAGGTGCCAAGCCACTGCTAGAGTCAATTTGATAGTCAAATCTCATACAACCAAAGGAAATCGAATGTCTGGTGCCATAAGACAAGTTTTGGAGCTTGAATATACCCGAAATCATTCATTTCCTTGCTGGTTGAAGTTATATAGTTGAGAAACAAATTTTGATGAAGAGGAGGGAAGTTGAATCCCCTCCCATTTTCTGCTAGATGATTTCTCTTCCTACTGGGAACATTTTGTTGCCATTTTCTAGGTTGTTTTGTTGTCTACATGAGCAAGTCTAGCCACTATTTGGGTGCACAAAGTTGTTGTGTGTTGGGGCTGCATATTCTCTCTATAGGTGTTTGATTTTGTGTCTATTTGGAGTTGCATTGGGATGGTAGCCTCTGCTAGTGATTTGGACAGGTTGTGGACTCTTTATGGTGACCAAATCTGCTAGTTATACCCATATATCAGTTGTTGGTTAAGTGTGTCTATACCTAGGAGTTGCAGTTTGATTTCCTGTACCTCATCATTATCTTGGTCTTCCAGCAAAGATAGTATATTATGCAAAGAGGGTTGATATCTATTTATGTGCTACCTACTGTTTGCTGCCACTACTTATGAGGTTCTTACTTTTGTCTAATTCACTATATACTCAGATCTTGAATGTGAGAAGGTTGTTTGTGGATTATATTATTATTGTATCAAATGTGTAATTATTTATGAGTTGCTATAAGGATTATATTTGTGATTGGAGAAGTCTGTTGGTTCATGTAAGTCATTGGATGAAATGCCCAGAAGTTAAAAAAAAAAATCAGTGAACACCTACAACAGAGTGTATACAACATGTTTGATGAAATTCATCACTGAAAACTCGAACCAAAACTCAGAAATTTTTAAGAAAAACTAGCAGTATTATAGTTTGGTATCTTATAGTGGCATCAGAGCCTTAGTCTTGGCTCAGCCTGTGGGTTTTGCTTGAAAACAATTGGCTGAAAAAATCATGACAAAAAAAATAATAAAAAAAAAAAATCTATATGTAGGAATGACATATAGGAGGAAGCATAATTACAAAGAACCAATTCCTCTCTCAAAGGAATATATCCCTGATACAGAGAATGAAGAAAGGTGAGAAGGGGGCAAGGGGTTAGAGAAAACACCTGAGTTTGAAAGGCCAAATATGGGGGATAAAAAGGTAATAGCATACTCAAGGCCATAAATGACTTGGCCAAGGGCCAAAAAGAGATAGTGGATGCAATGAAGGGTATGACACACACAAGGGCTTCCATTGGAAAGGAGCCATTGAATGGAGAAGGGTCCAACAATGATGAAAGCAGCCATGCCTGAATTTATCTACAGAATCCATCTCGCACTGACAACAAAATGGCCAGACCCAATATGCCTTAGTTTGTGCAGTAGGTCGTAGAATACTTAATAGAGAAGGGTGATTTTGGAATCCCTTATGTATATTACATGGAATAATGTCAATCTCTAGGACATGATTTCCGCGCTGCTATGAGCTTCACAGATTCCTACCATCTTCAGCTAAAGAGCAGGCCCAAACCATCTCAGAGTTTCCAAGGAAAAATCATGAGCTGCAGAAAACACTAGGGAAGGTGACCATCCCCTGTTTTCATGGGTCGCCCAAATGCTCAGCTGGATCATGGGTGCAAAAATTGGACACTTATTTCAGTTGCATCATATGACAGGGGAGGAGGCTATAAAATTGACCACCCTGCACTTGGATGTTGAGGCCCATGAGTGGTGGTACCATGGGTTGGTGACGTTGGGACATAACAACATCATCTCATACACAGAATTCATCCAGAGGCTTATTTAGCCCTTTGATAGGAAGGATCCGGAGATACATTTTAGAGAGCTAACACAACTCAAGCATATGGGTAGTTTGGAGGCTTATATTGTAGAGTTTCAGAGACTGTTAGTCATGGTCACAGATATTTCAGAGGCCATATTGGTGATATTATTTGTAGAGGGGTTGGCAGAACCTCTACGTGGATGGGTCAAGAGTTTTGAACCCACCACACTTCGCGCAGAAATCAATAAAACTAGGTACTTACAGGATGCAACGTCCAAAAATAAATTCACTCCTAAGGGTAATGAGGTCAATCCCTTATAAAAATAGTGGACCAAGAAACCAAAGTTGGATGAGGAGCTCTGAAAAGAGCTGAGGAAGAAGAAAATTTGTATCAGTTGTCAAGAACCTTGGGCATCGAGGCACAAGTGTGTGGGTAAAGATAATGCGGGCAAGGCTCACTACATTGAGGTGTGCTCAAAGAGTGACAATGATGAGGAGTGGGCACAAGGATAAATACAGGGGCAGATGCACCAAACCGTTAGAGGTGAGTGATCACATGTAGAGGGTCGAGCTCCTATTCTTGCCTCTATGTTGGGATTCCCTATATACCATACCTTCAAAGTTAGAGGGGTTATAGCCGAGCACAAGGTGACAATACTAGTTGATGGTGGGGCTTCTCACAACTTCATAGATGTGGAGCTAGTGGAATGAAGGGTAATTCCTACAAGAATAAAGGGCAATTCCTACAACAGAATTTGATGATTTTATAGTTATCATACCAGAGAAACATTAGATGAAATGCAACAGGTACATGCCCAAGCTACAACTCACCATGGGAAACTATATAGTGACATATGACTTCTTTGTAGTGGATGTGTCGAACACTAATGTGGTGTTGGGGTGGAAGTGGATTTATTACATAGGAAAGTATACCACAGATCAACAAAACATGGAAATGGAGTTAAATGATCCATTAGATGGCAGGAGCGTAGTCTTGATATCCATGCATAAATACTCGTCCAAGCTCGTGTCATTCAACCACATGGAGGTTGTATTGAAACACGTTGGTATCGAGTGGGCATTAGAGTGCCTTATTACAGATAATAGATAGTCAGAGCATCCACGACCATGCTCAGATGACATATATGTATTACTTCGTAAACATCATAAAGTTTTTGATGATATTCGTCTAGGTAGACCACCATATAGAGGCTATGAGCATGCTATAGAACTCGAGGAGGGTGTACAGATAGTAATAACCACTCCTTATCAACATCCCGAACTGAAATTTCTTGAGGGAAAACAATCTTGGGCGGGGAGGACTGTAATGTCCTCATCCCCATATGAAGCTTATGACGAAGTCTGCTAGCCTAAAGTGGTTCCCGTAGGCTAACGCGGTGAAATAATTAATAAGGGGACTTAAATTTGCCTAAGGAGGCTTTATTAAAGAAGGAGAAAGGAAAATATTTCTTAGGCAAGTTGAATGTCACTTTAACTTTATAAAGTGAAAGTATCATAAAGTGACTTTATAAAAGTGAATTTAATAAAAAGAAAGAAAAAAATAAAGAGTGAAAAAAGGGAAGGTGAAGAGGAAAAGATAAAAGGGAAGGTGAAGATGAAAAGAAAATCCCAAACTCATTAAAGAAGGGAATTGAGGAGGCTCCCTTCATTCGTGCATTGTGTGAGTTTGAAGAGAGAGCTCTTTGGAGAGAATTGGGAGAGGAAGCTAAGGGCTTTGGAGCCCTAGCTACCATAGCAGACTTTGGTGTTGTGATGATACCCCCTAGTCTGAGAGTGAAGTCACTCAAATTTCACCATTGAGCTTCAATGGAGAATAAGATTATCGAGAAATAAAGAGGTATACTAGTGTTCTGGTTGATTTTATGGTCTAATTAATTATTTTCCATCTCATTATGACAGGCTAGGAGATACCAATGAAGATATTAGGTGCCTAGCCAATGTGGGGTCAATTTTATAGTCAAATCTCATACAGCCAAAGGAAATAGAATGTCTGGTGCCATAAGATGAGTTTTGGAGCTTGAATAGACCCCAAATCCTTCATTTCCTTGTTGGTTGAAGTTATATAGTTGAGAAACAAATTTTTATGAAGAGGAGGGAGGTTGAATCCCCTCCCATTTTCTGTTATATGAGTTCTCTCCCTGCAAGAAACATTTTGCTACCATTTTCTGGGTCATTTTGTTGTCTACATGACCAATTATAACCGCTATTTGGGTGTCACAAAGCTGATGTGTGTTGGGGCTGCATATTGTCTCTAGAGGTGTTTGATTTTGTGTTTATTTGGAGCTACAATGGGATGGGAGCCTCTGTTGGTGATTTGGACAGGCTTTGTTCTCTTTATGGTGATCAAATCTGCTAGTTATACCCATCTATCAGCTGTTGATTAAGTGTGTCTCTATACCTGGGAGTTCTGGTTTGATTTCCTATACCTGGGAATTATCTCGGTCTTACAACAAAGCTGGTATATTATTCAAAGAGAGTTGATATATATTTATGTGATACCTATTGTTTGTTGTCACTACTTATCAGGTTCTTACTTTTGTCTAATTCACTATATACTCAGATCTTGAATGTGAGAAGGTTGTTTGCATATTATATTATTATTGCATCAACCGTGTAATTATTTATTAGTTGTTATAAGGAGTATATTTGTGATTTGATAAGTCTGTTGGTTCATGTTAGTCATTGGATGCAATTCCCAGAAGTTAAAAAAATTATAGTGAACACCTACAACATAGTGTAGATAACATGTTTGAAGAAATACATCACTGAAAACTCGAACCAAAACTCAGAAATTTTTAAGAAAAACTAGCAGTGTTATAGTTTGGTATCTTACATTGAGCCTCCCTATTCTTCTCACGTATCAAATGGAAATGTAGACAACACCTTATATATGTTCCTCCAAACATTTTCATTTATTCCCCTTGCCACCCTCTTTTTCCATTCACACATGATGTTATATGTTCACTTCATCATTGAACTTCTCTCCTCCATGTATCTACACCTATATTACACAATGGATCTTCTTCCTTTGAAGATAATATATATGCTCTTTTGTTTTTCCTTATAAGCAAGGTAGTATATTTGTGCCCATGCATTTTACAATTCCCACTCCCATTATTTCATTCCCCCCCCTTTCTTATTGCATGAATAAATTCCTCCTTTCTCTACTGCTCAAATTAGTCTCAAGCATAAGTCTTCTTAGTTTTCTTATGAGCTTTTAATTTATGTGTTTTGAAACAAAAAAATTCATTGACTTGTTAGAAAATCTTGTTGCTTCTTTAAATTTAATCTTATTGATATTTAGTTGTTTTGCATCTTACATATTTATACTTCTTACCTTGTACGTATCCTCTTCATCACTTCATATTGCACAAATAATATGTGGATGTACACACTCCTTCATAATTTGAAAAGAAAAAACAAAAGGAAACAACACTCGCTCTTGTTTCCTTTTCTTTTGAATAGATAGTTCTACCCTCCCCTTTCATTGAACATTATTCCTTCTACCGACACTTTGTGCACTGTTTTTTTGCGCTTAACACTACTCTCCTCGGCTCCTGTATGCACTAATATTCACATCCCTATTTTTATATCAAGATGGACATGCTAGAGGCTTCTGAGAGACCCTCAAGAAATGTTCGTAGGAGACTCCTCTATGCACAAAAAAAAGACACCTACAATAGACAAAGACGTCTCAAATATAGAGTTGCTAGGTTGAACCCCCATTCTTGTCAAACTACACCCCACGATGATGTTGCTTTGCCCCAACATCTCGAAACTTTGTTTGCAACCCCATCTCCTTCAACATTTTCTACTCTCGATCTGCCTTCACCTTGCCTTTGTGCCTTCATCACCCCAGCCTAATTTACCCTCCGTCTCTCGCACTCCACCATCAACCCATGCCGCTTCACCTTCCCATCCCCAAAATCTATTCAACATCGCCCTTAATCATGCACACCACCAATTATGTGAAAGGATAAATGACCTCTCTCCCTTGCATGTTTGCTCCATATGCAAGGAATCATACCTAGGTATGAAAACAAAGTTCTTGCATGGTATCATCTATTCCTTTCGGTTTGCAACTACAAAGTCCACCCACTACTTCTCCCTTGTAAACAACATGGGCCCCGACAACCAATAGTTTGTCCTTGCTTCTCTAACCCAAATAGAGGAAATGCTCATAGGGTGTGTTAACCCAATCTTGCAAGTCACCCATTCATGTGGTGGCCAATACAAGTATATCAGTCATGCTATTTGTTTCCCCCAAGACATAACTACTATTATCAACACCTTGTTGCGCTTAGTTTTCGATTTGGACATTCTAGTTTTTTCTATACATGGCTCTAACTAGTGGGCATATGAGTCCTTCATAAGCAGAGCACGTGTTGTTGGGAATTTGGATTACTATTTAGTGCATGATCCCTACTACAAGGATGTCCATGTGGACTAGGGTGCAGTATCTACCTTTCCTACTCACCCTAACAATATATCTTCTCTCCTACGACACATTACCCCCTCTTCTCTTGATCCCCAAATTGACGTTCCTACTTTGGATCATGGCATTCCTACACCATCCACCCCAACAGATCTCCATCCATCCTCTTTTGTATCAACACTCCCAAATTCATATACCGAGATTGAAGAAATATGAAACTACTTGCACTCTTCCCATTCTAATTCCACCCCTTTGATTTTCTAGCTCGTTGTTTCCCTCTCTATTGTCAATGAACACACCATGAAAGGCCACTTTGTTATGGCCTTCCCCACGCTCTTCCCTAGAAGGGTTTCCATGATCGCTCAACCACTACTTAGAAAAGTTCAAACGCAAGAATATGCTTTGCACCTCATGCACTACCTTGATAATCGTTTTGGACAACATCCAAGATTATGTTATTTCTTGTACAATCTTATGATGCACCACCGCAGCCAAGCAACCACTTATGTGTTTATGAAAAGAGACCTTGAGAATAACTTACTAGTGACCATTGTAAACCTTCCTGCATGCCTCCATGCCATGTCTGATTCAATTCTTCCCAAGCAGATTATGCACTTTAAGTCAAGCCTCAGTGGAACACACTCTTTCTGGAACAAGCGTAAGGTGAATTCATCAATATGATCACACAAATAGGTAGTCCTACTTTCTTCTTCACCCTTAGTGTAGATGACACCAAATGGCATGACTTGCACATGATCGTGTCTAGTGACCCCCCCCCTTCCCGTTTTTCAATCGAGTTGTCTCGATGGAGATTCCATAATATAATCAAGAATCTACATCTTGTGTTATAGTACATTCATTATCGATTCACAATCTTCCTTGAAGAGGTCTTGCAAAAAGGATTCCATGCAAGACCATTTGTGTGGTTCTTCATCTAACCATCCTTCTCTTATTTGTTTTTAATTCTACGTATACACTTACCACACAATTTATCCTTTCACATTTCGTAGATATGAGTGGTAACATAGGGGCTCTACTCATATACATGGTTTCCTCTCGCTGCAGAATGCACCTGATATGGAGAACCTTAACCGGGATGACCAAGGAAAACTTGACATGGTAAAGTTCTATTTCAATTAACACATTTCTACAAGGAACCCTCAACTTGTTGAACAACATGACCCTCGTGTACACCAATATGTAGAGCATGACCCATGCGTCCTCCCAACACCTTCAATATTTGCATCTTCTCGCATTCAGGACTAAGAAGAACTTGTGAATTGTGTTCGAAGACATACAAAATTCCATCCCTCATCCTATCTTTGAAAGAAAGGTCCAACTCTTACGTATCTCTATGGTGTCCCTTGGGATTTGACTCCCACATCTTCTTTGTTGATTGATGACAATGGACGAAAGGCATACGTCCTAGCCCATAATGATGATAGGCTAAACGTTCACAAATCTGACATATTGTCTATATGGCAAGCAAACATCGACTACCAAGTTTTTTTGTCTCGACATGTTTTTCTCAACTACATCTCAAAACATACAGTAAAAGCAGAGACAAATCGAAAATCTATCACCAAATGTTATCACATATCTCCCAAAACATGCATCCAGAAGCACCTATTGTTAACATTATCTTAAAGATCTTAACAAAAACAGTTATCGATAGGGACATAGGCACACAGGGGACATGCCACATGCTATAAAATATTCCCCTTTCCCTTGTAGACGCTCATTTGTTTCCTTCAATGTTAGTCAAATTGTTTTTAGACATGTTTCCCATGTTAAAGATGCCCCCCTCCCAACATCACCCTTTATTGCAACATACATGGATAAACCTCCTTCGCTAGAAGCACTGCCTCTTCTTGATGTTGCATGTTCTTGGTTCTTCTCTTTTTGTCAAAAATAAAACCAATGGAAGCACATAAACCCTCCCAATATTTTTCATGTCCCTCCATGCTACAATTTCGTCCCTTCTCCTATTGATGCTTGCTACACTTCTTTCTGGAGGAGTGAACTACTTCTATACCTCCCTTTTTGCACACTCCCATCAAACATTGGCTCCATTGACGAATAAATAATTTCACATTGGGAACTAAAACAAATGAATATGTTGCATGGCATGTTCACCATGCCCGTGAAGACCCTCTTTCCCCTTGCTTTGATGACACCACCGCTCATGCTATGCCCCCCTCTGACTATGTAGATATGGATGACTAAAAAATCCTTTCTCAACTGCACCCAACAAACAACAATGAAGTTTATGACCTCGATATCCTTGGGCATCGCACCTTTGACTCAAACCATAATTGGGCTCATACTATTATCCCTCCCACTTTTGCAAGGGACAACCATAAGTTTCATAGAGTTCAGTTGCTCTTCCACCTAAATCCATACTACCCCCTATCTAATTCCCTGCTACCTTGACCCACCATTGCCCACCCAATGAGTTTCTCTCAAAATTTTCCTTACCCACTTCAGGACCACTTCCTGCATTATTCCACTTAGAATGATCAACCAAGGTACTGTAGGGAAAAGGAAGTCTTTATTAATTGATTGCCCAAAAGATACATTCCTCATCAAATCTACTCCCAATTCAAACTCGTTGCTACTACTTTCTCCAACAAGTTTTGCGACATTTAACATAAATGCACTTACAATCCATTTTTCCTTTGCATACTTATAGTTTTAACACATCCTCTTGAGGGGTGTAACACCCTCCTCCCACACTTACCCAAGTTCATTGGTCCACTGGGCTAAATATGTGACGAAGAGTTATTATGATGTAACTCAACCTCCTAAGGACAGTTAAGGAAGTGTAATTGATGACTAAAACCATACTGACCTTCCTTAGGAGCTACAGGACCCCCCGGAGCTAACTAATCACTCGATGTGCCCAACCCCTAAGTTATCTTTCTTTTTCAATGATCCGGGCTCTCATTCGCTCCCATTAAAAGGAAATCCAACCGTTGAGACCCTTCAGTCACTCCCATAAGCCTACATTCCAACGATTGTAGACTAATTTACTTAGTTTTGTGCGAGCAACCCTAATATCTAAGCCACTTTTTCAAGGCTAGGGCCTAGGCCTCTGCCCAAAACTTAATGAAACTCTAAAAATGATAAATAACAAAGAGAGAAGGCGTCTAATGCAAAACTTTAACAAGGACTTAACTTGAGCCATCTTATCCGTGACAGACATTTCGTCAAACAAACCATGAACATTTGAACTACAAGTCATAATTACATATCTGAACATAGGGGTCTCATACTTATCTGAGAGTCAACAGGAAGGTATAATTCCCTCTCCTAATAGTTGCAAAAACATCTACTAGGTCATGCATTCATTAACCATTTATTTACTGATCAAAACATGATGAGAGCCATAACTAAAGTATGTCATAAACCATGCTTATAATGAGCACATAACCAACATAATAACAATGATAGAACAACCATCAAATCCACATAATAAAAATTATAAATACTCATGAATCACAATAGGAAAGGAACTCATATTAGCATATACAAATCCAACCAAGTCAAGGACTTCCACGTATCACATGACCATAGATTGGGCTGAACCAAATCTTTATTTCATCCAGTAACCCCAGTGCCATACTCCAAGCATGAATGTGGTATCTCATGGAAATAACCAACCAAAACCAAACCATGGTTTCTAGAGGCTATACCACCTCAACCCTCAACTAGTGATTCCACCTCACGGTTGGACATCACTAACTGTCACCATATCGGTATCTAACTAAGCTCTCAAGGGATCCTTGTGTTTGTTCCAACCCGACTCCAGGACTAGTAACTCAACCCACAATTGTCATAGGGCTATAGATAATTTGTCCAACCAAGGCTCCAGGACTAGTAACTCAACCCACCAAGGGCTCCAGAGCATTTTTCCAACCAAAGCTTCTAGGACTAGTAACTCAACCTAATTTGTTCCAGGGCTTCAAGAGCATTTGTACAACCAAGGCTCCAGGAACTAATAACTCAACCCACAACCATAAGGAACATGAGCACCAACCAGAAAAATAAATGTGAAAACCCGCAAAACCATGTTTATCCAGGAAATGACAAGGCTTAGGCAAAACCACTGTCATTCCAGGTAATCCTCCATGCGAATCACAAATCATAACTAAATAACCACATGCACATGTCATGCATGCCAAAACTAGTAAGGAAATCATATATGCAACTCGGTACCTACAAGAAAACTCATTTTAGTTGTTGATCTCATTGTCCTCTTGCACTTTTCTTCTTTTCCTTTGCCTTCTTTCTCAAAATCAAAAAGTATTCCAAAATCTTCCAAAGGTGCTCCAAGAAACTCTAAGTATGCAAGAGTATGATAGAGAGAATAGAAAGAGAGAGCTCCACCATAGAACTGTCAAAATCTACATTCCAAAAGATTACACTGACAAAAGCCATGAACTGATCCTCAAAAGCCTTTTTATCGTTGAGGTCTCTATTTTTTTCATTTCCCCCTATTTTTCCTTCAATTTTCTCCTTATGCAATTATATGAATTTTCACCTTCCTTTTCTCCTATTTTCCATTATTTTGATAGATAAAATGCCAATTAATGCCTCTTTTCCTTTTCAATGACTTTGCCAATTTCCTTAGCCATAATAAACCAAAATGAACAACCACTAGGATGTTTTTCCCACCATTCAACTTGGAATACGTGTCCCATGACCTTATATTATATTCTTTTTACATGTAAATTCAACCAAGGGTTGTTACAGAACCCTCCCCGTTGGGGGAACATCGTGCTCGATGTTCAATGACATCTGTAAACCAGTAAGCCACTGAAAACAAAACATACTGCCCACAAAGCTTTATTACATAGTTCGATGCGGTATTTACATTGACATCCCACTGAAAACATGACAAACATACCGATTACTAGAGCTTTATAACACAACTCATTATGATATTTACAATAACAACCACATTCACAATTGCTTCAACCAAAAAATAATCATATTGTCTATGGATCTTTATAAACACATCTTGATACAATATTTACAATAATATACACATACACATATGCATATTGACTCTGAGCAACAATTAAAAGGATATGATGCCTGCATCAACAACAAGGGAATCAAGAGGCTCACACCTCCACCCTCAAAAGTAGTACAAGGATTCACCTCCTTCCCATGAAGTCTAAAATCCACTGCCAAAGTCAAATTTGCATCCAATGTCTAATGCTACAATCCTTGCTCTACTTGTTCTCTTAGTGAACAGTTATCAGCTCATTGTTCCAGAGCACACTCTCAATGTTCTTATGATTCCATCTGGCAATGCTAATGACCAACACAAATCCATCCCCCAACCTTCCCTTATCTGCTACATAGTCCCTCGGGAAATCTCATCACCCCCTTCTGTGCAGTCACTCACCTTCCAAGTTCCCCGACATCCCCTTTCACGTGCGATCCATCCCTTGGTGAGGTTTCCTCGCATCGAAAGGTCTAAAAACCAAGACATATCCCTGCCTCACAAACCATCATATTGGTCATAGGATGCTCATGGAAATCAATGGACACTATTGGGTACTAGTGTCCCACAATGGCCCTACTCCTAAATGCTTTACCAACATATTGTTTCTTGTTCCAATTCCTTTTTTTGCTACTACTAATGCTTGTAGTCAATGTCAACCACTCAATTCAAGCATTTCCCATGCTTTCCTATACCAGGCACATAATTTCCATTAGATTCAAAATGAATTGAAATAAATTCAGATCATACCTCATTGGTGGCCCATTAATAAGGTACACTTGCAATTTTGTTTACTTCCTGCCACAACAAGTCCACTAGTTGTTTGATCAAATCATCATGTATAAACATATCCCATCCGATTAGCTCAAAACGCAACCATCATAATCAAAATTACAGATCACATGTAACCATCATAAACCAGAATCATGGATCACATGTAATAATCATGAATCATAATCACATATCACATGCATAATACAAATCAAAATAAATGTTGATACTTATCCTTTAACCCGTCCTTTGATTTTTCCTTTATCCTTGTCCTTTTTGTACACACATCGGATTGGTTGCCACACCTAGAACGCACCTAGTGTTATAGACATTTTTGGGCACTTCAACCCCAATCATAAATGTCCATAAATTGAGCGCTCCTAAGTCCCTAAAAGTGTTTCTTCCCTACCTAAAGGAACAAGGTCAGCTGATTACATCATCTCCCAAAAGTTCTCCACTAAAAACTGCTCATAAATGGTCAAAACTGGACAATACTAAAAACCCAGTGCAGAGGGTGCGATGCATATCACCTTCCCAGTGTACAAGGTGAGATGCATACTGAATTGCTCCTCTGTAGGGTGCGATGGTCGAAAATGGACAAATGGCAGGGACAAAATGCGAGGTGGAAGATCATGGAATCTTCCAGAAGCTTCCCCTCTCACACTTGCCTCTCTGTTTTCGACTAAGGATGAGTAAGAGATCATCATTCTCCAAGTGGAAGCAGGCACTATCAGAGAGAGGACACTGATCAAGATCCCAGAAGATGACTCACCTCCCTATAATCATCTGTATATGGATCCCTCATCACAGAGATCCAGAGGCTGGAATTTTGTATCTTATAGAGAAGTGTTGTTGGTTTTCTGGTGTACATTCATAGTGTTGGGTGACCTAAGATTTACTTGAGGTGAAGAAGGGCTTTCTAGCTGGAGGATGATGCTGGGTCAGAACATATGGTTGTAATCCTCTTGCTACTTTTCATCTTAATAAAGCTATTCAAGTTTTCCTCCATATTCTTGTGTACTTTTTTTATATATGCATTTGTATGGTTAACACACATCTGGTCCTATGTTATTAATGAATATAGATCTATTTTCTTCGATAGTAGTATGTTGCTATGATTCCACAGGTGCTCTTTGAAGCTGGGCAGATGAAGAAGAAGCGGCAAAGCTCTATCAGGAAGGAGAGGAAATCAAGTGCAAGACCAAGGTTGGTCTCATTTGTTCCACTCCTATCTATTTTCATAAAGGAAAGTGAAAATAGACTTTACTTGTTTGTTTCTAAGATAGCTACCAGTCTTAGTGGGAATAGTAGCTTCCGAGTGGACACTATTCTCGGTAACAAAATGGCGAATCCATTGGGGATCGACTAGATTGTTTGTTAGCCTATCTATCTTTGTTTCTTTTATAAACTTACAGATGGAGCCCGAAGCCAAGCCAGCTAGCCTTCGAACTGCATTTGTTATACAAATGCAAAGTAGATCAATGCTACTTTAGTCTATCTCCGGGTTTTTTTTATGAATTAAACAATCGATCTGCAAACAGTCTAATTGCCCTAAGTGGTGGCTCTAGTAACCTCTTTAGATCACCCCTGTGTTTTACATATACTGAACATTACTTACTCGGCCTAAATCCCTAAACTGAACTACAAATTGTGAGTAAAAACTTGTTTAAAGTCTCGCACTGGTACCATCGCACCCTGCCTTCAAGGTAGACTGTATGCATCACACTTCTCGAGTGCAGTAGGTGAGTGCATACTGAATTCATAGTGTGACAAGTGCGATGGTCAGGGAAGGTTAACTTTACCTTCAGGCTGTGGTTTTTTCTCACTGTTTCAGTCCTATTCAGGAGTTTTGTTGCCTATGGTAAGTGTATTTATGTGAAAACCCCCTTTTCTTACATTATTCAGCCTCCTTAGTGCAAAGAACTGTAAGTGTTTTTATGTATTGTGTGCCATTTTCAGTTCCCTTTTGCAAAAAAGTAGAACAGTTGAACTGTCGTTTCTTGATCTGAAAGTGTCGTAGATGTCATTTTTAGTTTTAGAAGACAATCCCATTATTCTTGATAGTCGATTATACAGTTACTATTGCATATGATTTGAATTAATAGATTTTAAAGCGTCGAAAAGCAATTTTCATTTCAAAATCACAAAGTGTCTCTCTTACCTTCACTTCATTTTGAAAAGAAATTTGTTGAGTGTTGTCGCTTTGAAAATAATTCAGATTT